>VXBW01005340.1:389927-549171 GCA_013400375.1 Thinocorus orbignyianus
AGCCTGGCCTTGAGCTCCTCCAGGGATGGGGCAGCCACAGCTTCTCAGGGCAAACTGGGTCAGTGTTTCCCCACCCTCACAGGAAGGAATTTCTTTCTAATATCTAATCTAAATCTCATCTCTTTCAGTTCAAAACCATTCACCCTTATGCTACAGCTCCACTCCTTGGTCAAGAGTCCCTCCCCATCTCTCCCGGAGCCTCTTTAGGTCTCTTTAGCCCTTTAAGGTCTCCCTGGAGTCTTCTCTTCTCAAACCTGAACAACCCAACTCTCACAGCAAAGGTGCTCCAGCCCTCTGATCATCTTTGTGACCTCCTCTGGTCCTGCCAACAGGTCCATGTCCTCATGTTGGGGGCTCCAGAGCTGGACTCAGTACTCCAGGTGGGGTCTCATGAGAGCAGAGCAGAGCAGCACAATGACCTCTCTCCATCTCCACCATCTGCATCCCTGGTTCCTGAAACCCATCTGGTGTTGGTGTTCCCCAATACAGCCTTGTCCCCAAGGTACTGGTGTCACCAGATAAAGCCTTTTCAACGCACAGGTGGTGTAAGCTATGACCCCAGGTACTTCTGCTGAAAAGACACCTGCATGGCCACAGCTTTTATGCTGTGCTGGATGGCCAAATTTTCACCCAATTTTTCTGCTCTAGCTCCATTTTGATAGCTGGTTTTAGAGCTTCCATAGACCTACATGCTCTCTAGATGGGTGAGGACAGGCTGGATGCACAAGTCCCCCCCAGATGGGATCCAAAGCAGTGAAGCACACAGCTGGGAAGCAGCATCACAGGAGGGGCAAATGCAAATGAGATTTTTCCTGCACTCAGGGGCAAACTTTGTGCCTACACTAACCTGGAAACGGTGGCATCACTCTGCCTTCTGCAGAATCAAGGTTCCCAAAGGTGCAGCTGGGATAATCTTGACACCAGCATCGCTGTTGGGGCTGTCCCTGCAGCATCATCAGCCCTGCAGCCCCCCGTGTCCTTAAGGGGGGACTGGGAAGGGCTTGACTCTTTGCCAGATCTTCCCTGGAAAAGGAGTGTCATGCAAAGATGCTGCAGTGGTCCTGGAATAGCTCTGACACTCATCGGAGACCTGGAAAAGTGATTTTCTTCCGTGGGATCCCAACAGACCTCTGGTACTAACTTTAGCTTTAGCTTCTCGTGGGAAATAACAGTACCCAGGAAATACTCCTTCCTCAGAATTAAGGATGAACTTCCAAAAGCAGCAGGCATGAAATAAATGACTCCTGTCCACGGCCCATTTTTTGCTCAGTGGGAAAACCCCCAGGATGTTATTTAGGAAGGAAACACTCCTGCTACAGGGCTTGCTCTCCCCATTTGGCACAGCTGCCATCCCACCACAGCGTGAGGGGTTGGGGAGGGATGGGGCAGACAGGTAGGAAGGAGAGGGGTTATTTCCAGCCCTCACGAGCCTCTCAGACCTCACTGTCCCTCTGTGTGAGTTAGCACGTTGCTCTAGAGGGGAGGGCTAGGGCCAAGCATCACTCATGATGTTCTTCCAGCTCTTTCCTTTCTTGTAGGCTGCTTCTACATCTTCACTTCTGCCACAACAGTGAGTGATAACATTCAAAAAACCCCTACAGATGGTTAGGCAGTGATGTCTGTGCCCCAGGGTTTCCCAAACCCTCCTTTTCTCATTAACAAGGAGTCAATTCCCAGGTCAAGCGCCAGCTGGGTGGAAGCCAGAGCCTTGGCCTGGGGTAGGGAATGGAACCAGAGAGCACAACCCAGAGGTGGGTGAGGGCAAAAGGGCCAAGTGTGGCTCCGTGCCAGCACTGAGGTTGGGAGATGGCATCCAAACGCTGTGCTGGGAGGGTTGGAAGGGTGCAGAGCTGAGCAGCTGCTGGGGGAAGGCTGCTGGAGAACACTGATTACACATTTTGCCACCTCAAACCTTTTAAATAGATGGTTTAGAATGAAAAAAGTGCCACTATGCCAATAAACTCATTATTGCTCTCTAGGAGCAAGTCACAGGAAGGATCAACAGTACATTGGAGTCTGTTCTCCTAGGAGGTACGTGGATGATGGTCTCTTTTGAGACTGTGTTATGGCAGGTTCTGTCTGGGCTGCATGGTTTTGGTTTTGTGCTTGTGTCTTTTAAGGCACTCAAGCATTGCTAGCCACTACTCACCATGCTCTTTTTCTCCCTTCTTCATTGTTTTACATCACACAGGGGAAAGCAAAGGCTTGGAGATGGGCTAGATATGATGACAAAACCCTTGTCCACCTGGCACTGGAATTACTGGCCCATTACAGACCCATGTGGAGGTTTTGCAGTACCAGGCACTGCAGCTGTGCCTGCTTCCTTCCAGCTGCAAAGCCAGCTCTTCTTTTGTTTGTCTTTTGCTTGCATCTCTTCCACTCTGACATGTCCCAGAAAGCTTTTCTGCTGGTCAAACCCAGCAATTTGCACTTTCCTTGTGGGTCTTTGGCACCTGTGCCCATCCAGAATGTGCAGACTTACATTTCAGACAAAGCCAGGGGGTGGTGGAGATGCCAGTTCCCCTTTTGCACCACTCTCTATGGACAGTAAAGGTGTGCAAGAAGTACAGCTCATCCATCTGCATCTCCTGAGAGCCTTCCCTGCCTTCCTCACCTACCTTGTGCAAGGAAAAACCTGCCTATCCCCCAAGAACCACTTGGCAGCATATTAGGAATGGTCAAATAATGGGATAATTCAGGCTAGAAGGGACCTCAGGAAATCTGTAGCTCAACCTCCTGCTCAAACCAGCTCATGGCTTTAAGCCACCCGATTTTGATGACTTCTAAGTATGGAAGTCCAAGAGTCTCCAAGACTGGGCAAACCATTGCACTGCTTCAGCCTCTTGTGCAGTGAAGCCAGTTCTTTAGTTGTGGTGCACTTATTGGTATTACTTCATTCTGCCATTCCTTCTGCTTTTTTTGGTACCTTTTTTGCTATTCCTTCTGCTTTTTGCTACTTAGTTTTGTTATTCCTTCTCCTTTTTTTTTTTCTTTTTTTTTTCCCTGCTGTTCCTTCTTCTTTTCTGCCAGTTACTCTCAAGAACATGAAGATTTCTAGTTGCAAGGTTGGCTCGAGGTTAGTGTGGGATCAAGGAGGCTGCTGCTGATCCAGATGCGCTGGCAGAAGGGCCAGAGTTTTGGTGTGGGAAGGGTTTCCTCACTGGGCTCCTAAAAGAAGGTCAACCTGCAGCTCTGATCCAACAAGGCCAAGAAGACCTGTGGTGTTTGATGAAGGCCAGGAGTGATAACCAGAGGATAGGACTGGAGTACTCACTGTGTATATCTGCACTGTGAAAAGCTGGATGAAATCTTTCCTCCTCTGGCATGGGTGGCTGTAGGGTGGCCAACCCTGACACCTCCACATACAATGGGGACCTCTGTGCTTCAGGGAAAGGCTGGAGCCACTGCACACAGACTTGTTGCCCAGAGAGAGAAGAAAACAGAGACCTCCTCAGCCACAGAGTGGTGGGTGACTGTCCCTGGGGATGGCTGGCACTGCTTAGTGGGACAGACCACAGCAACCCTGCTCCCCCAGTTTGGGCAGGGGAAGATCTTCAGGCCACTCAGTGCTGACTCAAAGACACAACAAGGAAGTGCCATCAGTGTGGTGTCCCTCACAAACCCTATAAGGTCACTTTCTCTCTCTTCTTCCCCTGCTTGGTTTGTTAGAGCCTTCCTGTAAGTCCAAACTGAGCTAATGTGTCACTGGGACTGACAATTCAAAGTCTCAAGAAGATGATACAGGGTAAGTCATGCCAAGGAATTGGGAGAGGGCAATGCCAAGGATGGAGGAGATGGCAACAAGAACATGCACGTATAAAGGCCGGACATGGGTGGCAGAAAACCACACTGAGAAACAATGGTGTTGGTGGCCAGGGTCAGGTGGGTTTGTCTCCCTCCTTCTTCGACAAGTTTGCAGATGTCATGCCTTATTTGGAAAAGTAATTTCTGCTTCTTGCTTTTCTGCTCTGCTGTCACTACAGCAGTTCCTGTGAGAGTCCTCACCCAGTTGGACCTGTTTCTCAAGGGGACCATCTCTTATCGTCATCTAGACCCTATAGGATATATCTCCATTTGGTTCCAGATCCATCAAGGAGACTTGATGGCACAGTTTCAGCATTGGTCCTGTCTTCCATTAGGTTTTTTTAAGGGCTGATGTTAATATCTGTGGCCTTTATTGGCAGCTGTGAGAAGCTGCTCCATCCCAGCTGTAGGAGACCAATGAAGCTCCCTGTTCCCCTGATTTCTGTAGGAGAAAAATGGAGCCAGGGAAGTTGGTGTGAAAAAAACCTCAGCCCTTGTCATGACGTCAGATCATGAAGCTTTTGATCATATCCTACTGCAAATACAACCTTTTTAACTTAGCTGCTGTGGAAATGACGACTGAGAGAAGATGCAAAGCTGGGTGAGATGGTGGATCTTCAGTATTGTCTCCAGTTAGTGTCTTTTGGAGGTTTTTTTTGGAAAAAAGCATTTGCTTTCCTGAAACAATTTGAATAAATGACTACCAAAAACGGCTGCAAGGACAGTATTCAGACAATCCCTTCACTCTTAGCCTAAATATTTGCAAAATATTATTGTTCTTTCACAGGCACAAATCTCTCTTCTCAGGAGGAGGCAATAATGTGGCTAAACTGGGAAATGACAGAAGACATCAACCAGGGAACAACATTATTTCTGTTTCATCAAAGACAGGGTTCCTGTGGTTTCCACTAAAACTGCAAAGCAAAGGGTGAGAGTTTGTGTTGCCTTTTCTGAGAAGTGGAACTGAGTGTGTGGCTCCCGCTGCAGTGGCCAAGGTGCTTCATGGTGTTCCCGCAGCCTGGAGGTGCTTCCAGCTCTCCCCTGCAGTGTTCCACCTTGACTTCACACCTGGGTTTGGAGAGGTCTTGGGGAACAGTAATTGCAGGGTATTCTACCAGGGAAAATTTCTAGAAGTAGGGCTTTTAGGGAGCCTTTAACCTGCTCTGATCCTTTTGCCTTATGCCAAATGAAAGAATGGGCTTCTCAGGCCAAAACTCCCTACAAGAACCCAAAAATGTCCTTTTGCTGTAGTTCAGCTGGTGAAGGACCTCAGCAAGCCACGACAACTGGCCCACATGCAAACAGGTATTTTGTACAAGAACACCTACAAACACATTTGTAAAAGGTAAGGTTTGAATTTTTACCTTTCTGTAGGAATTCTGGGGATGGCTTTACCAAACACTGAACACCTTCAGACCTCTCTGGGTGTGTTTGATGGCAGGTGTCTTGCAGGTCAGCATCCTAAAAAGAAATCAGGAGGATTTTCGGATTGTTGATTTGAAAAGCTGGGTTTCTTTGGCTTTTTGCCTGGTTCCAACGTGTTGGCCTGTAATAAAGAGAAGAGCCACACGGTCAGGAGATGCTGTCCTGATAGAGCCAATTGCTGCTTCCTCTTCCTGTTTTGTACACTTAACAAGTGGGTGCTTTGGCAGATGGGCGAGATAGAGCTTTCTTTAAGCTGAGTTTTTCTTATTTCACAAGTCACACTGCAGATGTGTCAGTCAAGAAGTGAGAAAAGTGCAGTGTCGCTTGGGGAATGACATATTTTCAGGCAGAAACAACAGAACGTTTCCCCATTCCTGGAGGCTTCATTTATCAAGAGCTGGGAAATTATATTAGTGCTCCTGGGTTTGTTAGAACTGGTGTGAAATCTGTATTATATGCAAAGTAATTTATCATTCTAATTATCAATCTTCTTTACAGTTTTTTTTTGTAAAAAAAAGAAAAATTCTGACATATACATTTTTAAAAATAAGAGTGTTAGAGATTTTTTGTTGCCTTTTTTCCCTCCGCCCGCAACAGAAAAGTGACATTTTCATTCTCTGATGTTTTTTGATGGCAGATCTTTCCCATTACGTAAACTGTTCGGGATTCTTTTTCTCTGGAAGATAAGAAAAGAAACCTAGCCTTGGAAAATTCAGTGGTACACAAGAAAACATTTCTCTTGGGGAAAGTAATCCAAAAAGCCAGAAATAATATATGCAAATTCTGTTTTTGGAAAGGGACTGGGATAAACATCAAGAAAATAAGTGAATTTCTGGCATCACAATTATTCTGGGGCTTGTGTCACTTGGAAAATTTTTAAAATCTAAACCGAAAGGCAAATTCATGTGCATTGCAGAATCTTAACGTTGATGACAGAGATAATCTACAATTAATTAAACCCATATTTATCTAGCGTGTCCATTGACGTACATTGCTGTTGGGTATTTGAGGATGCCACATAGTCACGTACGACTCAATATAAGTAAATTAGCAGAAACCATCAGAGATCACGTTGGTCTGCTTGGATCTGAAGCAGATCCCAGTCCCTGCCAACTGGCTTCAGCTCACTTGGCTTGAGACAGAGACTTTTCTTAGGAATTGTCCACTGAGGACAGAAACCCCTGCCTTGCACTAGGACAGTTCCACCTTAGCTCTACGAATAAATCCATGCAGAAATCAGACCCAGATTTTCCTTCGTGCTGGATTATCTCCACCTGCTTCAGGAGACTTACTTGAAGATGGCATTCAAGTCCCCACAGTCCACCTTGGTGAAAGGACATGGGACCAGAGCCACAGGGCTCAGCCTTCTGCGTGCACAACCTGGTGTCAACGTGAGCTTGAGGAAAGCACCACCACACTTATGGTGTGTCAATCAACAGAATGGCTTCTACCACCAAGAACTGTCCCGTGACTCTGCACTGGCCACAAGTCCAGTGTAAGTAGTCTCCACTGTTTCGTTTGACACTTTGCTTTTCAATTTTCAGCTGCCAAAATACTTTCTTTGTGTGGCAGATTCAAGTGAAGAGAGTGGTTACTGTCCTGTATCCATAGCTTGGATGGAACAGAGAACATCTTCACTGTCTTGGCAAAGAACATCTTTCTTAATATTTCTTCCTAAGATAATAGCCCTTGATTTATAGACTATTTTAGTTCATATGGATAATCAGGAGGATGATGAAGGTTCATAAAAGGAAAGCCCCATGTCCATGTTTAAGTTGAAATCACCAGGGGACATCCTTGGAGCTCAGTAGTCCTGGGCTTCTAACATTCATGGAGGAATGAATGGAACAGCTAGATGTTGGTATCAGATGGACCTTGCATGAAGCAGGAGAGAAATAAGATCTTAAAATGATATAATTTTAAAAAATAGCAAAACTAGCATAGCAAAAGGCTAGTCAAGCTCTCAGAGAAAGGAAGAAGCAAGTTTCAAGCCATGCTGATGGTTAAACACGCATCTCCATGCCTGTGCAGAGGAGTTTGGCAACTGACAAATACACTGGAGGGGAGCCAATGCCAACCCTGACAGAAAACGACCAAATCCAGCAACTTTGAATCCAAATAAACTGTTTCACATAATGGCAACATAGCAACAGATAAATATTTTGCCTCATCCAACAACTAATGCCAGGGTAGGATCTGCAATTGCATGATGAGAATGTAAGTCGATAAAAATTGAGACACCCAGCATGAGAACGATGAATACAGATAATTGGATATGCAAATAATTTAGGTGAAATCACCAGAAGAAACAGTATTAGAAGCTTCCTATTCTTAGAGTATTCAGGTCATCATCTTGTTGATGGTCTTTTTTTTAAAAAATATATATTTCAAAGGAAAAATGTAAAGAGAAAAACCACTGACAAATGACGACACCCTTAAGTAGGCTTTTTGTTTAAGTCTGATATTCAGAGAAGGGGACTCTATATACCAGAAATCTGTGAAAAGATGTTCTTACAGCTACCAGTGTTCTCCACCTACACCACTTCGGTATTTCTGCTTCTATAACAGATCGCAAAAGATATCAGAAGTTTTATGAAATAATGGAAGTTTGAGCTTCGGTAGTTACATCCTCTTATTTCCTGAACGTCACTGGTAAAACTGCCTGAAAAGAAAAAAAAATCACCTTCTTAGTCAGAGAAGTGAGTTGTGTGGTCTGTACCACCACACTGAGCTGCTTTTGATCTCATCCAGTTGTTATCTACTGCTTCAAAACCTCCCATACTTCTGTCCCACGCTTTTTGCTTGGATTATATTAGGTATAGTGTCAGCCCCTTAACGATGTGCCTGGTCCAGGCTGGCCATAAGCTTCTGATCAGCCCCAAAAGCACCTTCCCAGGGCTGGGAACGAAGCCTTTCAGCTGTATAAACCTGCTGCTCTCTGCAGCTGCTCTTATCTGATACGCTGACAAGTTGGTGCTTTTTTTCTTTTTAAAGGAAAACCCCTCACTGAAAAAGTTGATTTTGACTTTTAATAATCAAGCTAATCATCACAGAGGGCACATACTTGTAGATTTAAGAATTTCTCTAAAATAGGAAAAAAAACCACAACTAAAGAGATCACATTTTTCCTTCCCATTATGCTTCCTCCTTGCTCAGCTCCATGTGGAACTGCCAGTCCCTGCTTAAAAGGCTTGTTCTCTGCTGGAATTAAAACCAGGGGACTTTATAGCAGGTCTTGAGTAAGTCTCTGCCAATGGGCACTTGCAGGATTTTCCACTAACAGATATTTCTTCTAGATTAGCTCAGAAGTAGTATGCATTTTGATGTCCACCCCAGCTGTAAGTCCTTGGAAGCTCTAGAGAAGGCAGCGCTTCTCCCAGCAGAGAGAATCACAGCTCCATCCTGAATGTGGCAATAGCAGCAGGCTGCTACTGCTCCGTGGGCATGGGCACACAACACCAGTGCCACCTCAAGGCTTTGGGATAACACTGGCATTGCAGAAATTGGAAAGAAAAATTGGTGAAATTGCGTCTTTCACCCCCAGGGCTCTTTTAAAGCACAAAGTGGAGGGGAAAACATTAGCCCTGACTGTTTGATATCTGGTCCTGGGACAGAAAACTGAAGCAATCAAAGCCCCATTGGGAGCCTTCTACATGTGTTGAATTCACATCATGCAGACCACCTACACAGGAAGGCAAGGTGAGATGTCCTCTCTTCCAGTTGACATCTTGCTGTCCCAGCAATGGAACAAGAAGTGTCCTACTTCCAGCTGAGTGCAAGCTCCGCTTAGTACACCTGCATAAATCATTCTCCATGGACCACACATGTGAAATGTCACCAAAAGTCACAAATAGGACAGAACAGTTCAAATGGAAGGGACCCACAATGACCCTCTGGTCCAGCTGAAACCACCAGGACTCCTCCTCAACTTGGCCAGGAGATCACCAATATTTTTGGAGTGGGGGAATCTCAGCCCTGCCCCTCTCAGACACCAAGCGCCGAGTCTCTTTGCCTGTGAAGTGAAACAGCTACAAACCACACAGGACTGTGCCAGGGGATATCAAGCATTATTTTTTATCCAACAACATTTTGACTACCTGGATATTTTCACTAATCACTACATTCATGCTAGTCTAGTCCCATCATCAAAAATCCTAATGATGGGCTACCATCGTTTTACAACTAATAATTTCTTGTCCGACCAGTGGTGCAATATCCATCTCAAAACCTTGTTGGCTTTTCCCTCTTTAATAATTATGTTATCCAATCCTCAATATTTTGAAATGCACTTTAAGGTTTTTGCACTTTGATATTCTTTTCCTGTTAATAACGAATATAAGACAAATTAAATCAATTACGTGTTTTTTCACATTAGGCTCATTTAAAAAAAAATATAATAAAATCATTCTCAGGCAGATAAGAGATAGATGACAAAGGACAGGCAAGAAACAAGTCTTTGTGATTAGAAAGTAAAAAGCACACTGGAAGCTTCTGAAGTAACATCCAAAGGCAGCAGTAAAATTAAAAGATGATTAAGTGTAGATGAAAAAAGGTACACTGCAGTTAGAGCATGATATACTGCCCTTTGTGTGTTTTACTCTATTTCATGCCACAAAACACAACAGGAAACAAGTCACCTTTATTACCGTGCCTGTCAAAGCCAAATTATGCAGGAAGACATTGCTCCTGAGGCGGGTGCAGGACTGGAAAGGGCGCCAGGATGTCTCTGTACCTGCTTCAAGACAGGGAATAAATCTTTGGTTCTCCTCACACACAGCCTGGCACCCACCAAAGGCAGCAGAGGATGTAGTTTAGCCAGGGTGGTTTTGTTTCCTGGCACTACATCAGATCTTACACAGCTCTGGGTTTAGTTTTCCTCCAGTTTACAAGGTAAAAAAAAGGTATATATATATATATATATTTCTTTGCAATATTCACAAATCTACAAGTACAGATTTGTGAATATTGCAAAGAAATAAAAAAGTCTCTCGAAAAAGTTGCTCTGCTGGTTCTCAGGAAAAACACTAACCTTTCAAGTCTGAGCAAAACTGCAGGACTCACTTTTCTCCTGATATTACTCCCACTGCTCACAGAGCAGAAACAAGGAGCAGCCCTAGGAAAAGTTCTTATATTTGAGCATGCAAACTTCACCCATCAGCTTCAGCTTACCACAGACATGGATTCTACATATTCACATACAGTGATCCAATTCCTGGAAACCAAAATTGGCTTGGGACCCTTCTCTATCAGGAAGTTATTCCAATGCTTATTCTCAAATGACCTTTCTATTTTAATGTGGCACTGTTATTTCCAATTCCAATCTGAAGGATCACTTCCCATAATTGTGCTCTTTTCCCTGTTTTAATAATCTCCAAGTGCTGACTGTTCCATCTTCCCCTCCCTCTCCTGGGCATTTCAGGTCTCTGGCTGCCAGATTCAGTGAAGTGGATTAAACCTCTCTGCTTTGGTTTCAAATGTCTTCAGCTATTTAATTGCTTTTAAGAGTTTAGTCCATCATCTTTCCTCTTCCAGGCAGTGCCTCAGGCTTTTTCTACTTTCCTATTCCTTTCTTGTTTCCCTCCCATCTGCTGAGAAGCGTGCCCATGGTGTACTTCCCCACAACTTTGCACCTCAGGACTGTTGCATTCCTGTTTACTGGTGTGCTCTTCTGGGACAGTTCAGACCTCGTAGGTCACCTCCTGCCCACATCAGTCTGATTTGCAGCCTGCTGCCATCCCTTTCAGTAGCTGCTGCTCTTGCCAACCAACACAACCGCAGCATCTGATCAGCTCCCAGCCCAAGACATGATCATCTGCAAGATCTCCCTGGGTGGAAAGGAAAACCACCTGCAAGAAGTGACCAACTAGCTCTGGAGATGCAGCCCGAAAGCCAATATCATTCCTATTTCTTTTCCCCTTTTGCAGCCAGATGAATTCCATCAATAGAACAACCAAATCAGAACAACTTTGAATTAAAAAAAAATGGCAAGAGAAGGGCGTGAGAGGGGACTAGCTGTACAATGAAGTGGGAAACAACAGCCACACCAACTGGTTTTCCTTTTTTCACAATTCTTAAGTATTTTTAGTACCAAAGCTTCTGAACTCTGTCTGGGTAAAATAGCAGTGTTTCTTGCCAGAGGCATTAACTTTCATGTTCTTTTATGATACCAGGCTAGACGAAGTATCTTGCCATGAACAAGAACTGAACTTCTAACACTTCATAAGTGAATTTGTACAGCCATGGTGAGGAACCATCAAATATCCTTCTTTCTGATTTGGGAAATAGGACAAAAGCCCAGAGAAGAAACAAAGAGCTTGAAAACAGAAGGAACACCTCTGAGGTGGTGGGATGGTGTCTGTGGAACACCCACAGATGGGCTGAGAAGCCTGCTGAAGGCAGGAGGCTACGTAAAAACAGATTCTTTTTTTCCCACCACTTTCCTTTCATTGACCTCTGTAAGCTTCAGAAGCCATTTGGTGTGAAGCAGGGTCAGAAGGACGGTAAGGTAGTTTGAACCTGTCTCCTCATTTCTAACCCCAAAGGTTCACCAGTTAAAAGTGCATCTTGACAAACAGTACTGGAAACTTGCCCTTGTAATAGCCCACTCAAAAGTCAGAGTCAGTAAATACCTATCAAGAACAAAACATGCTCAGTTTTTTCTTACAGAAAACAATTACTTACTTTTGTATTGACCTATTAACTCTGAGTTTGAATACATGATATATTAATCTTTGTGGCCTTAACCACGTACCAAGATTCTGGCTTTCATCTTACTCTAGATGTACCAAATTCCCCATAACTGGGTTTAAATTTCAGTTGTGCGAAAGAGGACCCTCCTCTGGCCTTTCTGTCCTGAGGACTGCTGTACAGTGCTCTTAAAGTGCTGGGAAAAGGGAAGAAACTTGGAGGAAGTTCCTAAATCTGTAAACAAACAAGGGAGGCAAAGACACTTTACAATGTTTGGGGAGGATGTGTAGCACAAGCATCTTTACTTGTGGTCGCCCCTGTAACTTGTTGGTGGGAATGATCTTTGATTCCCAGGATGGGCTGGCTTGTGGAAGCTTCCTCGACTATCAACTGTTCTTCAGTAAGAGATGGATTATGCACAGCTCATCCTGTTATCTGGGTTGAGAAAGGAAAGGGGAGCAACCAAGGAAGATATTATGAAAACATCTTTTCCCCTAAAATAATAAATAAGACCACACACAAGATCATCTCCCTTACGACGACTGGTAATTAAATAGAGCGTTACTACAAGTGATGGTGGAAGCTGCAGAAAACCCAGAGCCCAGTCCTTGGTCAATGGCTTTTATGGAAATCCATGTTGTTGGGCTCAGACTGAGAGCAGCAGTCATGAGATTGCCATAACATGATTCATTAGTGTTTATCTCAGTTTCAACACACCAGCAATTAAGATCATAATTTTATAATCATATAAACTCTTTGTTTTGGCAATAGCATCTAAAATTCAAAGACAACATGTCTACTTCCATCTGTCTGAAGATGACTAAAAATACAAAAATACTGCTGAAAGAGAAGTTTTTGCTATGGGGGATGACAGATAACATACCCTGTCCAGCAGACATGAGCAGATCTGCAAATCTGAGACATGTTCATGTTGGAATTAATGCCTTTTTAGTCATTAAGAAATTCTTTCCAGTAAATTTCCAAATTCCAAGAGGCAGAGAGTTAATGAATTCCTGGTAGTCATTGCCCAGTAAAGACTGCAGTTTGTTTCTCATTGCTAAGCAATGACCTAAACACCTCTTTGTGCTGCTTCTGATCCATCATCTTACAAGTTAAGGGGACACAGGTCACTGGTCACAGTCCATTCCTGCTGTTACCACTGGTGGAGACAGGTCTTTCCCCAGCTTTCTATGAGTTTCCTAAAGTAATTTTTATGAAGTTTAGTTCCGAGCTTGCAACACCTGGATTAGACGTAGGTATGAAGCACGTGAACACAGTTGTATCATTGTATCTGCTCACTCTTTGGCTGTTTGTGCATCAAAATAACATCAGCTTTGTGAGATCAGGCTCAGGAGTGACTTCTGACCTTGAGCTGACACAAAAACCCATGGCCAATGCCAACCTCTTCTCAGCAGAATTCAGACTTCTACACAAACTGTCTGCACATATCTGTGAGATTTATGGCTGATGCTTGCTCCCTACAGACCATTCTACATCAAGAAAGTTGGCCTTTTTTGGCCATTCAAGTCCTTCTGAGATAAATCAGTCAGGCTTCTATTTAACTTCACTGACAAGGAACTGGTATCAAAGACTGTTTGCTCAGATACTTGTGCTTAATCCGGGTGGTCGCTCCCTGCCTGGCCACCTTCGTGGCTGTTCTTCCAGGGTCTTTCCTGATATGCACGATAAAGTTTTATGTTCACACAAGCCACTGAGGGTTGCTGAGGGCTTTGTACCTGCCCATCCTCTGCAAAGGACAGCAGACCCAAGAAAAGCAACCCAGCTAGAGACAATGACTTCTGTGGATGGGAGCATTTTGTCCCCACCCCATATTAAGCTTAACAATCGATTTCTGCATTCTCCTCCTATTGATCCACCTACATTCAAGTTCTTCCACTGCCTTCAAAAATCAGACTCCCAACTTCTTATTCCTGCCTTTAAAGTTCTATATTAGAACAGAATTAAAAAGCATCAAGTTGATGTTTTCCAGACTCTCAGGTTTTTACTGCAGGAACCATGAGCCCTTAGTTCAGCTGCCGTCTTGGCTCACCCTGTTATTTATTTAGTTGTACTTGAATGCATTATTTGTAAGTTGTGTTTTCCTTTTAATTTTTCTCACAAAGTTGTTTTGATTTTTTTTTCCTAAGGCACAGCAGGACTCCAAAGAACAGGAGCATCATCATTAACCTTTATTTTTGTCTTACAAACATTAGAGATTTTGGGAAGCAGTAGTTGTTATAGCAAATCCATAGGGTCGTGCCAGCACAGACATCAGCATGAGTACCCACCACATCTCCCTACCAAGGACCACCAATCAATACTTCTGCATCTCTGCAACTGCATCAGCTACTGCCAGGAACAACAGATGGATCCTGGTTCTTATTTTACACATCCCAGAGTTCTCTTCAAAAGAGAGGAAAAAGCAAATTCCAATACAACAGAGGAATCCTTTAGGCTTCTCTGCAGAGGTTGTGGAGAGAGCCACCAGTATTAACACCATCACCTGTGCACACCAGGCTGGGTTTGTGGGAAGGCGGGTAACACAACAACTGCAGTTTCAACTGGTAGTGAAAACAGTTTTCTTCTGAAAACCACTGGTGTGGCCTTAAAAAAAACACACAGATACGTTATTTCTCCCACTCCCAGACTCTCTCTGCAGATCTTTTATCAGTTTCAACAGACTTGTGATCTACCAAATGACAAGACTTGGAAATATTGATACCAACTTTCTCTGATCTTAAGACCAGAATTTCTTTGAGCAGCAGCCATCATTTTCCTCTCTATTGCCCTGGATGACAAAAGCAACAGCTGTCCCAGCTCATTCAAAGCTCTTTCACTGCCACTAGCATCAAGGCTCTCTCTGATCCACTTGTCTTAAGCAATTTGTCAAAAGCTCTTGGTTTGGCCATAAAAAAACAAAACAAAAACCAACAACAACAAAAAAACCCTACATGGTTTGCAGTGAATTGAGGATTTTCATGAGAATTGAACCATCAGATCTCATCTAATATCCTTCACAGGAAAAATAAAGGGGAACCTCAGTAGACAGACTGAGTTGTTCTGGCCTTTACTCATTCCCAATCTTTGCAAACCCAACAGTGTCTGCTGTTGGTGGGGCCGCCTGGGGCCCCATAACCACTAGATGGATCTATCCGTAACTGCTCTGCCCAGCCAGGTCATGGTATCAGGCTGAAGTGGGACCTCCAGAAAGGATGTGGTTTAAGAAAAATTCCTTGTGAACCAGAAATAGACATTTTATATTTACCTTCTTGATACTTCAACAAAATAGGGGGGTTCAAGCAAGAATGAACAAAGTGCCATTTTTATTTCATAAGTATTTACAGCGTGACTCTGAGAAAAAGCTTTGAGGCATCATCTCTATTACAGACTATGAGAAGCAAAAGAACAGTAGCAGGTCAAGCAAGGACCTGCAACACTGCGTATGAGCTGCAGCAGGAGAGAGAAGTGAAACAAGAGGTGACAAGGCAAATATGAAGAGGCAAAGGCTGGAGGAAATAGAAGAAAAAAGTGCTGATACTCTCACCTCTAACTCCTTGCTTATTTTCTCAAACAAGCCTGTGCTTACAGGAGAAGTAAGGATTTTCACCACAGCAGCAGGAGAGCAGGTCTGCAGCCACGTTAGTGCCATTGCAGTAAGCCCTAAATGGGTGAGATCGTATGGATCAAGTCACTTCAAGAACAAGCATCAGAAAAAGGGAATCACTTCTGATGAAATCCTTCTTGGGTGATTAGAGGGCTGTAGAGACCCTCCTCCACCACAGTCAGGCACTGATGAAGCTGTAAAGTGAAGGCACGCAGGTCCACCGATGATAGGACACAGGTAAGGAAGTTTGCTATGAAGACCAGATCGAAAGGTGTGCTGAGGTTCAGAATAGCATGGATGCAGCACATTTTGGCCAGGACCAACTGAGATGAGAGCAACTCTCCTTTTCCTTTCCTGAATCTCAGCTGATCTGGCCAAACCCAGTTTCCCCCTCTTTTAGAGTGACCTTCTCAACCTCAGCTGTGCAATTACTAACAATACTTCCTTATCCTGCTCTGCAAAGACAGCCCCACTTGCCTTTTGTTGACCAAAGGAAGGGCATCAACCTGTGATGTGCTACACCTGGGGGCTTCGAGAACTCGGCACACAAAGAGATCTCTGCAAAGAGGGAAAATGGTGAGGTTTTCAATGCTGAAACAATCTAGGCCTAAATAACGTCCTTAGGACAACTGTGTTTCCAAAGTTATTTTCCAGAATTGCCAGTGAGGTTGCTTGGATTGCCTGAAGTTTGACAATGGTGCAATTAGGTTGCTCTCTTAATTACTGCTTTCCTATGTAAGTTATTTTTGTCCATCTGAGTGGTTCCCACTGGGAATCAATTTACTAATGCCTGTCAACTGTCCAAATAAAACACGTCTACTAAGAAGGGAATTGCATGGAGTAGTGGAGAATTTGTTTCCTCTCTTCATTCTTTTAGGCAACAATAACACTTTAAATAGTTCCTAAGATCTTTTGTTGAAGAAATAATAATTTTTTCTTTCTGTCAACTAATTTCCTGCCTTGCTAGTTGAAGGTAACTGATGTTAATCTTCAAAAGAGAACAAGCAGATTTCTGGCCAACACTGAAGGTGGTACCAATAATTACTCCTGCTGTACATGACCTATAAACTCCAGACTGGGCTGATACCTCATTCTGGAAAAGGTTCTGGTGCTGTGTGTCACCCATCCTGAATTAAAGCCCAACAAGACCTGAGCAAACTTTCTATTTCCTGATGTCATTAAGAACCAGAGATCTCCTTTTACTAGACTCAACCACTTACAATACATCCAGAACCCAAGGGCTGTTTTCTTTCAGTTCACAACCAAAATCTCAGTTCCAGGGTTTCTTTGTAATTTATGCAAGGACAATTTTTTATTTTAGAATTCAGGTTTAGAAACCTGAACAAAACTGTTATCTTTAGAAAAATAAGCAAAGCCCTAGATACCAGAAAGAAACACCGCCACCACCTTCACCCCCCAAATCCCCAAAGAAAGTCTCAACTTCAGACAAAGAAAACCTTGAAAAACAACTAAAGCCAAGCTGAAAAGTATATCGTCAAATGTTTTCTTTGAACGTAGTCACTGGAAAACAATTCTTTTGATGTGTCCTCTATTTTACCTCGGGGAAAAATAGAAATTGGACTCATATTCAGTGGAAGCATCACAAGTGTTTATGGAGGAAATATTTCCCAAAGAAAGTCCGGAGGAGCAATGCATGTGTATCCTCCAGGCTCTCAAGGACAGCAAAGAACACTTTTCTGGGAAATCTGTGTTGACTCTGCTCCAGAGCAGTAGCAGCAACTGCACGTCTACACGATCGTGTCCCTGGATTTACTGCCTGGTGGATGCTCACCAGTGCCAGCAGATATCCAGTCCATGCTGCAGGCGCCGTGATGGATTGTGCCCAGACAGAAGAGACGCCACCCAAGCCTGTTGCAAAGTTTGCCTGTCCTGAGAGATGGGTGAGTATCTACACATCCATTTGTCACCTGCGTGAGGGCAGATGATGGGATGCTCATTGCTGGTACCAACTCATCCCCTGTGCTGCTGGGACCCAGAGCTCACGCACAGCAAACAGCCTTTCTCTTGCTCCTGGCTGACTGCTGAGCAGCACCCACCTTCCTCAATGACCAGAGATGCTCAAGCTGAAAAATATTTAAAAAAAAATCAGTCCAAAAAGTAAATTTGCTGTCACCACTGGATAGAACAAATAGCTTCAAGTGGACCAAGCCTATGTAGCAGCCTTGTTACACCAGGAAAGAATTTTTCACAAAAAGAGTGGTTGGGCATGGAATAGGCTGCCCAGGGAGCTGGTTGAGTCACCATCCCTGGATGTGTTGAAGAGTCATTTAGATGTGGTGTTGGGGGATATGGTGTAGGGGAGAACTTTGTAGAGTAGGGTAGACGGTTGGACTTGATGATCCCAAGGGTCTCTTCCAACCTGAATGATTCTATGATTCTATGATCCGAGCACATCAAGGCTACAACTAAGAGCTGCAGAAGGCAACCAGCGACATGGGCAGACTGGGGTGGAGCAGAGGAGTATGGGGATGTGCCTGGAGGAGCATAAAATCAGGGTGCATCACAAACAAGCATGAGAACGGCAGTGTGTTCCTGAAAAGTGAAGTCAGTATCATTTCCAGCTTGGCTCGAACTACAGATGTCCTTGGAGCACTCCAAAGCACCAAGCAGTGGTGCTGTGGGACACGAATCCCACTTTGCTGCCATTTCACCTACTGTGAAAGCAAAGTTCAATTCCTGGCAACATTATTACACAACTGTTAACAAAATAACCCAAAATTTCTAAGGTGAAGCAAGGGAGGATGTGGGCTGGTTGCTCCCAGTGGCACCGCTCACTCCCATTTCCCCTCGCCATGGGAGGGCTGGTTGCAGAGCACTTGGGGTCATTTATGTTTCCAGGAGGTCCCTCAGCGCTGCTCTCCTGCTTTGGCTGGCTGTTAGGAATAATAAAAAATATAGGCTGCACCTAGGATGGAACTCTAAATTTGAGAACCCAATTCCTATTAAGAGACCGCAGAAATGAGCTCATTCTTCTCTTTTGTGGCAAGCTGGAGGATGTGGGTTTTTGCCTTCACATGTGCTTCACACAGGGTGTGTGTTTGTTCTTAGGTGTGAGGAACTGGAAAGAAAACAAAAGTCTCGAAAGATTTTTGGTCAGACGATTTACAAAATGTAGGAAATATAAAAGCAGCAGAGCTTTGTGCACCTGCATCTTGGCCTGAGGTTGAAAAACAGACTGCCTCATCCATGCAGAGCACACAGGATAACTTCTGGCTGCTGCTGCTGGTTTTTGCTCTTGTTTTCCTGAAAAAGCTGGTAAAAAAAATCATAATATATTCCTACTGATTGTCCTTGGCATCGTTTGAGTTAAAAAGGTGAAAACAATTCGCCCTGTTTATGAATACATATTAGACTGTGAGTTAGGCTATAAATTTTTACATGTTAGTTAGGCACAAAGAAAGACCAAGACATTCAAAACCAGAGAGAAAACACAGGATATGAATAAATGATAATTTAGATAAATGGAGGCAAGTAACAAGGGGACAATTAACAAGCAAAGAAGCCATTTACAGTAAGAAGAGCTGCTAGACTGTGCGTTGAGGAAGGGGAGGAATGGTCATTAGATGGAGACATTAAAATCTAATCAAGACAAAGTACTGGACAAATAACAGTGAATAAAAAGCCTTCTGCATTGATGGCATGTAATAAGATCTTTTTAACTCAAATATACCCATTTTTATGAGTCAGTCAGCTAAGTAACAATATTTTGCCTAGAAAACAGGATATTGCAACAGGGCAAAATTTAGTGGTGGTTACATGGAGACACCATCTTTGGAAGAAACACCAAACTCCATTTAGTGCTCCTCCAAGAGCAGAACAAAAATAATATTTAATATTTGATACTGAAAAAGACTGTGTGCATGAAGGCTCACGCTGTGTGGTCCAAGAGGACTGACTGTGATGGAGGTAGTCTGGTCAGGGGCATGATGAACGTGTCATACGTGGAAAGTGGAGGAATTCAGCAGAAAGCTGGGGATGCCAGAGCCGAGGAAAGCTGTGGGTGCTAGGGAAATTCCCACCACCCACATCCTTGGAGGTGAGCCCAGCGATGCCAGCGCAGGAATGCTGTGACTCAAAGGAAAACACTTCCCCAGAACCCTTAACTGAAAATAGACTGAGTTGGTGGGGTAGCTACTATGGCTACTGTGAGCCCTGAAAGAGAACGACAGACTGTGTGTGAAACCACGTCGTGAACAAAAATAAAAAGGCACAGAAGCTTGTTTGTCACACAGCACAGAAGGAAACAAGTGAGCAGCTGCTGAGGAGGGATTTGTGCAGGCAGGTTCGGAGCTCCGCAGGGGTAGAGCCCAAAATGGGTTAACTTGGGTGGGTGGGAGGTTTCAGGCTTTCCTGCCTTACGCACTTAGAAGAGTTGTCAGCTGAGAATTTACAAATTCATTCAAGAGGTTTCCAAAACTTCAGCTGTGGGCAGCGACGGCGAATTTCTTTCTCACCTACTTTTGCCTAGATGAGGGACATTTCCTTAAGTGCTGTTACCACTCTCATTTCCAGACTGAAAATGGGAATTAGCCAGTGAAGGAGGAAGCCAAAACCAAAGGAGATTTGCATTAACCTTTTTGTACCTGTTTCTTCCCTCCAGTTTTATGAATCACCACCATTTCTTTATGTGTTTTATCTGTAATCTTGATAAATTTAACACCTTAGACTAAAAGGATTATGTCATCAACCTTTTCACTTTTTCCCAGTGAGGAAATCTTTCTCTCAGCTATGCAAAAGGGGCTGATGAAATCCTGGAAGCCACTTGGCAAGGATGCCTTATGGCTGGACTGATTGTCCACAAGGAATAAACATTACATTAGTAATGCTTTATCCCAGAATTTGCCCTCACTGAAAGTGAGTTTCCTTTTCTATTGTGAAAATAGAGAAAAAGGGCAATAAAGCGAGTGAGGTGATTATTTCCTTTGTTGATGACCTGCTTGGAAAGGCAGAAAGTGGAAACCTATGTTCTTGAGAGAGCTGCAGAATAGACCCAAGTCAAACATCTCCATACCCATCCCTTCATGTTCTACTATGGGACCAACAAAAAACGTCTTCTCTGTAATTAACATCTTGGAAGATTTTTGTCTGGGAAGATTATCCTTGTCCTCCCCAAGCAAAGACATGATCACCTCACCTTGTGTCCTGCCTGAGGATGTCAGTTATGTCTGAGAGGCATCTGCGTTGGATTTGAAGAGAAGCTCAAAAGTCCATCCCTCTCTTGGAGACCATGCTAATCTTTCTGCTGCTCAAAGCCCGAAACAGCAGAGATAGGGCTGGATGTTCCAATCCCTGCTTCTCCAGCATGCGGGCCCCACTATTTTTCCATCAGAAAGGACACAAAGCAGGTCAGCTCAGCAGCTTTTGGGAAACTCTCCTGTTGGTTTGCTGCCTGTGAAGGTCTCACTGTCCTGGTTGTGGCTTGGTGCCTGTAGGAACGGCTACATGTCACTTCTGTCCTCAAGACTCTTCCCTTCATCACACAACCCTTCCTCATACTTGCAAATACCTTCATGGTTTTTACTTTGCTCTTTTCTAGTCAGAAGAGACAGTCATTTCACAAAATAACAGAATCATCACGGTTGGAAGGGACCGCTGAGATCATCGAATTGGCTTGTAATTTTAAAATGCATTTCTTAAAGAGAAGGTAGTGATAAGGAATTGTGGAGAACTTCAGTGAGAAATCACAAAAGATGCTGGAGAAATGCTTATTCTCCGAGGGTAATAAGGATGGGAAATGATCTGAAGTCACGCACCCTCCATCTGTTGAATAAGGGGAGAAATGGGAAATCTTGGCTGAAGATCAAACGGTAATTGTTCTGATTTCTCAAGCAACCTAAGAGGGGAAAAAATAAAAAGGAAAAAAGAAACCTGAGGTAAAAAATGGGAAGAGCACGCGCTGTACACACCATAGACATAACTCAGGATGGCCCAAAGAATCTCAGCAGCCATCATGACTTTAAAACTTTAAAAATGGTTAACGATCAAAGAATAAGCATTAGGACTTGTTGTATAGGACCAAAGCTGCAGGGTTATTTACAAAGAAAACTGCTGCCTTACAGTTTCCTCAAAATCTTCAAGCATGCTAAAAAACCTCCCAAAAAATGCAAGCTATTCAGATGATGTCATTTATCTGGATTTCCTCAACAAAGTTCTTCTTGGCCTGGTATAAAAGAGAAGAAATAGTAATAGGATTGTTTCAGTATGAACGAGAGAGAGAGGCTGTAGGTTTTCACGGTGGCCCTTGGCAGTGCTTCAGGGACAAAATTGCACTACAAAGAGGTGGAGAGGGGACACCGATGAGATGGTGAAGGAAAAGTGCTGGAAACCCACCGGTGTCAAAAGTAGAGTACTTAGGACTGAAGAAAATTGAAATTTTCTTAACTCTTGCTGAACTTGAGTTAAATCCAATTGTATATCAGTTGCTGAGGAAAAAAAGATTAAAAATAGAAGTCCTCAAAGGTAAATAGTGCCGCTAATCAATGTACGCAGCTGGCCAAAACCTTCAAACAAAGGTGTAGTGCAAAATAAACAGATTATGGAAAAATACTGGAAGCCATCTCATGCCGCGGCAGGAATCAATTGGGAATGCTGCGTTCGTTCTGCTTGCGTCAAGGGAGATACCAAGGGGTTCAAAGAAGAGCCCCGAAAGCCATCAGTCATCGGGAGCAATTACTAATGCAGGCAGAGATTAACTGTGGGGAACTGATTAAAGATTTCACCACAACCACCTTTCCCAAGGCTCTGCAGGTGCTTGTCAGCCCTACAAGGTGAAGAAGGGGCATGGCTTGGGTCTGGAACACCCCATCTCACCCCTCCCACCTGATTTTATTCTTGTTTTCACAGAGTCGGTGCCATGGGGGAAGCACTCTGATGAAATGGGTGGTGCCCTGGAGAAAGAGAGGGTTTGCCTTATGCTTTCTGTGGGTTATTATGAAATTTCAAGCTGGTGAGAAAGACAAGCTCGTTCGCGGTATTTGTGCCCTTGCAGCTGACGGTTCTGTTTTATCATCTCAGCCTGGAAGGAAAATAAGCAACTATAATAGAAACGGTAGTTGTAAAAAAATGAAACCTCTGTGGAGAGCCTCTGGGAAAAGCTAGCTCATTCTTATTAAAAATCAAAGAAAAATATTTATTCACTGAAATCAAAGCACAAATTATATTAACTGCTGACCAGTCAAATCCCTTTTTTTCAGGAACATTCTCTGGCTTTGGCAATGTCCTTTCACCAGCACTCCAGTGCAAACCCAGGATGGTCGTTGCTCTTTGAGGAGGCAGGAGAGCACAGAGCTGCCTTCCTTGCATGGTCTTCAGGCTGTGGCTGTAAGAACAGTGCTTCACAGAACCTGGATTTTCAGCTGCTTTATCTTTCTTCAGCTTTCCACCACTTAGTGAAGCGATAAAGGGAACGGCGTGCTGTTAGCAGAGCTGGCCTTGGACTGGCAGCAAACTCTCCTTCTTGGTCAGAAACCAATATAGTGTCATTCTCTTTAATTCCCTACTTCCCATGTACTGACTCTAGGCATATCATCAGCCACAATAAGGTTGGGAGCTGTGGTAGACGTTCATATGGCTGGGAACCTACCATTTTGCAGTTCTCCACGATGTCTCCGGGATGTTTCTCTGCTTTCCCACCACACCAACACCTCTAGAAGGGATTCCCCTGCCCTGAAACGTGGATGAACTTGGCTTAACCAACGTCATCCCTGGAGAACAATAGAGGAGAGTTAGTGCAAACGTAATCAGCATCCAACCTGGGTATCCTGGGCAACACCAACACAAACATTCATCGGGAATAGCCCAGTACAGCTAGGTACAGGGCTGCTTTTCATGCCAGAGGACATCTTTTCTTTGCTCAGAATAAAGTAGTTTTTTTTTTACTCACTGATAATTTGTGTTAGCTCATACAACACTCAGACGAGGTCAGGATCACACCCTGTAATCTGCTCCATCTCGAAGCATGTATTTGAGGAAGTGTCTGGGACTCCTCTTCCACACAGGGCATCAATTTTTCCAGACAGCTGAAAGTTAATGGCTACCATGATTCAAGGCGAGTAATTCTTGTGAAACCAGCTCCGGGGATGTTGCCTAGCAAAACAAATTCTGTCAGCAGAGCCCCGTGCTCTGACGTGGTACTGAATACACGAGGCTATATATAAAAACCAGGAAGCAATCCAAGGGAAACGGCACATTTTAACTCTGCTGCAGACCGTACACAGAATACAATGATGCAGAAAACTATTCCTGGGTGCTTTTTCCAGCAAATGTAAGTATTTTTTTGCCTTTAAATTAAGTAAAAGCTAATACCACTTCATTGCAGCCGGGATATTCACTGGCAATCTGGGGTTCAAAATTTTTCTCCTCTTCTGTATATTCTTTGCCACACAATTTCAGGAGGAACTTTGGAAGGAAGGATTTATTTAAGAGTAGGAGATATTTTTGTGTACCTCACAGACTTCAAAAGACATACCAATGACAAATGAGAAGTTGTTATTAGCTGGAATTTGTAAAGTGTCTCAGGAAGGCAATTTCTGTGGGGATAAAAAAAAAAATAAATAGTACCAGTGAAAATCCAAAATGTTAGTTCAGGAAGCCTCCTGGGAGCTTGAACTGAGGCTTCATTGGAATAAGGACTAAAAAAAACTGACAGAGTCACTGACCACGTGCAAGGGTCCTCCTGTGGGTGACCTGCAATGAATACCCTAAGAGGCTGCTTTGAAAACTGTAAATAAATAGATGTATTGGGCTCAGGTTACATTCTTCACCCTTTCTGGCCATTTTGGCAGGATGGGAACTGTGATCTGGGAACATCCCCCTGTTCCTGTTACACCTGGCTCCATCCCAGGCATGATTCCATCCATCCCTACTGCTGTGCAGGCAGAGGGAAGGGTCTGCTGATGGAGAGCACTTATTCTCCATTCCCCCAGGTCTTCCATGGGCTGGAAAGATTTCCCAGCTGGAGGGAAGCTGCTGGGTTTGCTGTGGAGGAGGATGTTGGCAGCGGGAGCTCAGGAGAGGCGTGCTGACAGCCACCTTCTCCAAAGGAGGAGCCTGTGGTTTCAGACACTGCCTTGTGCACTCTTCATACATTTTCTTTATCCAATAACTCCTTAATCTTACATGTGTGGAGGCTATCTGACTAGTGTTGTGTCCCAGACAGATCCCTGGCATTGAGCTCAGCTAGAGCAGTGAGGACTGTACCCCAAAATCGTCCTTGTAGCATGGGCAGTGCTGCCTGTGGGCAGCATTCTGGAGGATGTCCATTTGCAAACACAAAAACTATGCTGGGGGACATTGGAGGTCTCTCAAGACCTTGAAGAACGGAGCTCCAACACCCAAGAATGTCTCCCAACTCTGCTTAATTTACTAGAGCAGATGTGTCCGAACAGCATTTCGAGCAAGTATTGGAAACTGAGATGCCCTTTTCCCTGGCGAACATCCACAACTACCTGTGTTGTGATCCATAAGCATTTCCTGATCCCAGTCCCTGGTCCAGGGTGTCAGCTGTTTTCCTACACTGTGCCCAGATTCTTCAGGTCGTATGAAAAGCGTCCCCGCCTCAGGAGAACCTGTAGCCTGCTGGTTGGGACACCCATAGGAGATATACATCTAAATTCCCTGCGGCAAAGGAGGAAATAAACCTCGTTCTGCTACATTCTGAATGAGGGTTCTAACTACTAAATCATAGTGTGGAAGGTATGGAGGGAGGCAGGATGGAGCCATGGCGATGATCTCCTGAGGCAGCTGGGGTTTGGAAGCAAGGATACCACTGACACACCTCCAACAGAAAGGCATCTTCCATCCAGAAACTCCAGCTGCTTTCCAAAGTATGTTGAGACATAAAGTGCTGGCAGTGTTATGTAAAATGCTGAAGTTTTTAAGAAGGGAAGACGTGAAAAACATACCGAGCTCCTTAACATCTGGACTGGCTGCTTCTGGGCACCTCCTCTGGCTGTACCGGCTGCTCAGCATCCTTTTCTGACACTTGTCTTGAGAAGAGCCTACGGGCTCACCACCAAATCTTCAGGTGTAAAATAGGATCCAACGCCCAGAAGCTCAGAGTTAAAATGCTCCACAAGGACATGATCAAGTTCTGCTGTAAATCCAGCCATTGGTGTCCTATTCTTTTCAAATTCTTTAAGCGAAAAAAAACAGTGGAGGAAATATATGAATGAGGTGGGCTAAATGGAGAAATCTGGTGTTGTCCACATGGCAAACTTCTGTGTGATCCAATTTGTTTTCCAACAAACTGTTATTTCCACATTCTCCAGAGAAGTTGTAAAATCCCAAAGTTAGTGAACTACCCATTTTTCTCACTCATTCAGCTGCTCAAACCAGCTTAGATTTGCTTACTAACCCTCATCTGGGAATCACAGCCTCGAATTTACATGAAGTCCTGTGGCCAGGTGTGTTGATCTTCAGGGCACAGGAGCCCGGGACATGTTACATGTACTTTCCAGCATACAATTCACGACAGTGTTCAGTTGTCATGAAATGAGCAAGGATCTTTATCGAGAAATATAATTTGTCTCCTCAAAAATGCACTTAATGAAAATATACACAGAAATAGGCTGCAGTCCAAAGAAAATGTTAAAACATTCTTCAGGTACCTTTCTAAAGGAGTAGCTTGCTTAAGTGACAAGATAAATCAGTATTTAGCAGTACATACCACAGCTTGGCTCTCCTCCACTTCCAGCTAGTGAGTTGTATCAGCTTTCACACTGCGGATTCTGGATTCCTTGATTAATTTTTTAGTATTTCCTTGATTGATGCTCTGTATCAAAACAAATGGTCAAACCAATGCTCAGGCATCAATGCCCAGAGACTGACCCTCTACCACCTCCTGTATCCCCAGTAGTGAAGCAAAGCTACTTCATAGTAAGTTAGTATAGACTAAAGGGTCTGCACCAGGACTAATGGTAAAGCCCCTTGACTTAACGGAAAGACCACAGGCCATTGATTTTGGAAAGATCTTGCTTTTCCCAGAAAATGCAAAGTCATTTCTCTAGTTAATCACTGTGAAAAACTAGGGTAAGATCAACTGTATCACTGCTCAGTTGAAGGACAGGACTAAACTTTTCCTATCTCTTCCCTAAAGGATTCCACTAACAAGTTGGCTCAGATACTTTAGAAAAACAAAGAGAAATGTGCATGTGAATCTTAGATGAGTCATCTTGGTACAAATCAAGCCCCAACAAGCAACGAGAATCCCACTCCTAAAAATGTTGGCTCAGTACCTTTCATAGGAACCACTTGGAACCATCATTTTCCCATCATCTCATCAAAAGAAAACACAGGCAAGGACTAGAGCAACCACCCAGACCTGTTGGGTAACTGTACTGGAAAAACTATGAAATTCAAGCTCCAAGATGCTCTCATCAAGAATATTGGGATTTACATAAGGAAACAAAAGCTCAAATATGAAAGAAATGGCATGGTTATATTTAGCTAAAACTCTGGTCCCCTCATCACTGATCTCATTTTAGAGCCAATATTCAAAAATAAAGGGAAGAAACTGTCAAAGTTTTAGTAAGAGCAGCCTGGATAAAGATGTGTTTGGAAGCATTATGGCAAACTGCTCAGGCACAACTAAATGATGAATGCAAGACACAACACAAATGGCTTTGTAGACGACTCATACAAAATTGTTAGTGTTTAAGGCCAGGTTGGATGGGGCTTTGAGCAACCTGCTATAGTGGGAAGTGTCCCTGCCCATGGCAGGGGTGTTGGAACTCGATGATCTTTGAGGTCCCTTCCAACTCTTACAATTCTATGATTCTTCCCTATCTGTCTCTACCACTTAGGTAAATATATCCTTGATTATTTTAGTATTTTTCTGGGAACAGAAGATGACCATTTTATGGCTTCTCTTGCCCTAGTCCTCCCTTTTAAAGACAGGCCCCATCTGTGCTGTTTCAAGTTTTCTGGAACATCTACCATTTGTCTTTTAAGACTTAGTGATGACCATGAATAAAGGCAAAATTGCTTCAGACAGTTTCTAACTGCTGTTGGGTAAACTTCTTGAAGCTCAGGACTTTGAAAACACAGAATTTATCTCAGCCGTACCCATCTTGTTCTTCCTTTAGTCTAGTTAGGAAATTTTTCTGGAGGTCTTCTGTTGGTAGCTCCAGCTGTGACACGTGCCCAGCTGTAAGTGTGTCTTTCGGACAAAAATGAACCAGAAAAAAATTTGTTGTCTTCTGATTTTGGCACCGATGGTTGGTTGGCAATGGACATTTGCAGAGAGCAGACTCATTCCTTGGTCTTTCTTTGCCTGACAACGGATTTATAGAGTGTTTCTATCTTACCCATACATCACTTCTTCACTGCACCTCATCTGATACCATTCTTCTATGTATATGCTGTTCTTTTATATTCATTTTCATCATATAAACCTCTTTCCAACTTTTTGTAAGCTTCTTTCTTGCTTTTGAGACCACAGGAAACTAATGATTTAACCAATTTAGTCTTTCCCTGGTCTTTGTAACCTTAACACGCAGAAGGATAGTTCACACTTATGCCCCTTTGATGCAATATTACACAAATCATGCTAATACCTAAAAATATCTGGGCATACAAACGTCATTCCTACTTAAGATATGAGTGTGTAAATACAAGGTCAGACCCTGAGCTGTTAGTCATCTCTAGTCAATTCTCTACGTCATGCAAATCTGTAGTTGAAGGTGATGGATACTTGGCATGAATAGGAAATGAGTAAAGCCTTAAGATACAGCCCTGATTTATTAGATTACTTTGGCACGTTGATACAACATGTCCACGAAGAGTTGTTAAGCAAACCTTATTTCAGTGGTGCAAAATACTTCACTAGAAGCCTCCCACTGAGATGTGAAGGACCCCCAGGCAGAAGTGTATCATCCAGGTACCTCTTCCCACTGCCTTTAAGGTCAAGGAACTGTTCACAACTTTTGTAGGAGGTAACAGTCAGACAAAGAAGAAATCCCACTGGCAGCCTACAACAACAGGCTGTTTTCGCAAACGTGTCTTGAATGTTGACTAAACTCATCAGTTTGCCGTTCTTAATGGCTGGTTCTGTCAGACAGCATTAGTCCACAGTTGGAGGGATGCAGTTTTTCCTCTTGATCATGCACCCTTGTGGATTAAGGCTTTTATCAGGCCTTTCAAGAGACAAACTCAACCCCAAATCACACCATCACTGCAGAAGGTTGCAGACAACTGGCAGTGGGTAAATATGAAAGGGCTCCAGACACCCAGAAACAGCAGGAGCAACAGATGTGGTCCTTCAACAAACACCTTCACCCCAAGGCTCATTTGTGTATATTCCCACAGGTCTATAAACTTTCCCTCAAATTCCAGGTCAGATCTCACAAGTGATTCAAAAATATCTGGATGCATTAGGAGATTCAACTAATAAACAAACTGGAAACACAACAGTATGGCTGTTCCACTAGGAAATTAAACTTGTATCTAATTATAGCTCTACTAAGCCCAAGTAGAGAAATACTTGTGGTTGCCAACAGGCTCCTCATCAGTGGAACAGCAAGTTGGTCTTAGGCTTTGTTAATGGCACGTAAGAAACTTAAACAATACATTTTAGGAATAATGCTTCAAATGTCTCCTGGCTTTTAGTTTACACCCAAAGAAATGAATATTTGAAATCAGAACACTACATAAATGTTTTAAATAGTACCGTAGCTGGGGTTGGGCACCAGTTGGACCAGTTTCCAGCCATGTGCAGCCGACACAGTCTCAGCAAGCTCCATCCTGTGCTCAGAGACAAGAGCTCAGAGAGATGGGGAGCTCCAGTGGGTGCGGGGATGCTATCACCCACCGCACATCCAACCAGAGACCACAACCCTGCTCAGCAACACTTTAAAATACCATGGGGCTTCTTCAGCCAGCAGTTGTACTCTTGTGAAGCTGCAGCAGTGGGGCCTCCTGAGCCCACCTTTTTCCAAGTAGCCTAGCAGCTCTAATTTATTGCCATTTCCCACACTTGTGCCCAGGCATTCAATTCTATTCAGAAGCTATAGCTGCCATCTGAGTGTGTGAAGAGTCAAGATAGCGTTAGGAAAAGGAAATCAAATCAGGGTTTTTATGGTAATTCTCAACTACTGATTCAACTGGGACATTTCTTGGACAGCATTCCCTTTGGTTTATTACTTTGCTTCCAGAATGAGTAATAAGTATCCAATTTACTCTTCTACACAGCACAACAGGAAATCTTCTTCTTGCTGCAACGCTAGAGAATGGATTCTTCATTCTTGAATTGACCCACAAAGGCAAACAGAAAAAAACTTGCATAATGAAAGTAGCTCCATTCTGACCCCAATTTTTCCAGCATTAGTCCAGAGTTATTCCAGTTCCCTGCAATGACTCCTGAATTAACTAAAATAATAAAATGCTATTGCCTGGGTTTATGTACAATTTCCTTCACAACTGATGCAGCCTGAGGATTTCACATACTGAATACCTCTGAAGCTGGGTAACCAACCGATGCCACGACAAGGCTGGAGTGTGGAGGATGCCAGCACATGTCTGTGCAAATCATGGAATCATAGGATGGTTTAGGTTGGAAGGGATCTTAAAAATCATCTACTTCCAACCCCCTGCCATGGGCAGGGACAGGTACATAATAATTTGTCTGGAATCTACCCACTAATTTTACATATAATCACCCTTTTTCATATGTATTTCAGGTATTCTTCCCTAACTGGCCTTTCTATGGAGAGAGACCACATGAAAGATCTCAGAAGATACCTGGTACTTAAATATATCCAATACCTCGTCTTGTCTTCTTCAAACTCTATCAGCACTTTTCTGGGCCTGCTGGGCAGTCTGTACACGATGATCATCCTCCAGTCTGCAAAGGTTTCATCCAAGTCCACTGTGGTTCTCATTTCAAGCCTGGCAAAAGCAGACATCCTGGTTTCTGTTAGCATCATTTCTGAGATGGTTGTATGGACCTTTGGTGTTAGTGTCTCCTCTACGGCGTTTCCATCAACTCTGCTGTGGAACCTCCTCACCGCAAACACGCACATCAGCTGCTTGCTGCTAAGCTGCGTTGCCTTCGAGGCTTACTTAATAACCTTCTTCCCTACAGAGTCTCGACATTTACGGACAGTGAAAAACGCCAGACTGACATCCAGGATCATCTGGATCCTGGTGATTGCAGAGTGTGTCCTCCTCCAGACAGATGACCTCCTGAAGGCCAGCAGCACTTCTGTTCCTACCCACGGCTCTTGCATTTTGTTGCTTCACTTCTCCAGCGTGGCTGCAGCTCTTCTCAGGTCCCTCAGTTACTTCCTGGGGATTCTTTTAAGGATTGTCAATGTATACATCTACTACAAAATATTTTTTAGCATGTCTAACAGATCTACGCTAAAAACGAAGTAGCGTATTCCCAGGGGAAGCAGGACTGCGATACTAAATAGAAGACACTTCAACTCAGTTTCAAACTATTGGTTTGAAAACTGCTCAATAACCAGGACCAAGGCTTGTGTTTCGGCACATGGCCTTGGTTTTTGTAAGGAGTTTGGGGTTGAGGAGCTCCTTGGCACTGAAACACAACAAAGTTGGGCTATGTGTGCTCGTGTTGCCAGCCTTAGAGCACTGTGGGCCTGCTTTGATTGTTCTTGATCTAGAATTTATTCACTGTACAGGTGAAACAAAGGGCATTTCATGAGCAGTTGTAAAAACTAAAGCAACCCAAATATTTTTAATATAAAAAGGGTGCTTAGAAGCTTACTCAGGGATCCATTGAGCCAAGAGCTGTCTAGTTGTATACTACAAACATGATTTATGGCGTAAAATATCTCCAACTCAGGTGATCCACCAGGCTCAGGAGGTACGATGGAGAGAGAAGGCGAGCACCATGCTGGCCTAGCCTAGATGTACATGTCCCACAGGCAGCATCAGCCCCACCACGAGAGTCCCCAGGACAAAGTGGGTCTGAGGTGTCACACCTCACTGCACGCTTTGAGCTATTCTTGGGAGGTTGCTACAACAAATTGGTAAATACCTTCTCTCACATCCCCCTTCAGAAACAAACAGGAGGTGGGAAGCCAGAAAGCAGTTGTTTGCCACAGCCCTACAATGTGGGGAGAGAGTTTGAGAAAGCTCTCGTCCTGAGGGCTCCATGTGCTGTACCCAGAGGGGTCACCAGTGATTTTGGAGGCAAGAAGGGATGCGCTGGAGTTAGCAGTGCTGTGCCAGCTCCTTTGGCCCTGGTGAAGAAGACCAGGGCAAGTGATTTAATCTCTGACTACAATGGGGCTCAGAAGGATGTATAACCAAGCTGTTACCCAGCTGGTGATTCCTTTCAGTCTCCTCAAAGTGCTGGGAGGTTATCAGCAAAACATAAAGTACTCCAGATACCTCAGGTGCTTCCCAATGCACAAATGGATGTAGGCACTTCCAATTACCCTTGCACTTTGCATGGGAGATGGCCTCCAGCTTCAATTAAGGGCTGTGGTTTCGAGAGACTGAACTTCTGTGATGTGTTCTGCAATCCAGAGATGGTAAAAGGTGGGGGAAAAAATTAAATAAGCCAAATCTCAAGTATTAATACCCAAAAAGCTAAATAGGGTCTCCCTCCATTGTGGATTCCAGACCTTCAGTACACCTTGCCAGCCTGAACACAACATGTGAGAAGAAGGACATGGGGAACAAAACTGAAGCATGATGAATTTCATCTCTAACCTTCCCTCCTTCAGCCTGCAGTAGGTCCTCATGCTCCAACTGGTATCAGTGAATGCCTGATGTGCCCTGCTGGTAGCAGCTACTTGGCATTTTGACTATTAGAGCTGGAAATTGGAGCCGTGACAACTTTCCCAAGTCACTAGAGGCACAGGAGCTGTTAATTCAAGATCAGACTTTGCAAACCCAAGGCAAACAGCAAGCATGGGGGAGTTTCCGGCCATTTCCTCTGCTCACCAGCCAGTTTCTAAATTTCACAATCACCGTTTTTGAAGTTGGTCTCGGACGTGGTTTTTTCCTTCTTCACCAAGATGAACTTGACTGAAAGGCAACACCCAGAAAAGGGGCAGTGAAACTGGATGCACCCATCGTGCTGCAGGGACAGGCGGTGGCCAGGAGCAGAAGGTCCTTCTCTTCTTGAGAAAGTCTGCATCGCAGCCAGACTAAATGAAAAAAAAAAAAAAAAAAAATAGGGGTTTTTGCATGTCAGATAAAGTCAGCTCAGTTCTAATGAAAGGCAAATATCCTGGCCCAAGGAGCATGCACCTTACATCCGCATCTCTGAGATCACTCAAGTGCATTTTTTTCTAATGAAAATATTTTTTACATGACTATCCCCTGCTTAATGTATGCAGAGTAATTTTAGAGATCCTTCCTGCTTCCTTTCCACCTTCTCTTTGTGTTCCATCACAACCCTTGCTACACCCTCTGAAAAAAGGCTGAATCTTTGCTTCTGCATCAAAAATCAAGCAATAATAATGTCGATGTACTTGGCTGGCTCTAAGACATGAAAATACAACTCCTTACAGCTGCTAAAATCTTTAAAAAGATTTTAATCCCTTTGGCTGTAGTAATAGACTTAAAAAAAATATGAATATTGTTATTGTCAGAATTCACAGAAGTTATCTGCCCAAGTGCAGTTATTTATGATGGATATCAGCAGTGTCAGAGATGTCATGGACAGTGCAGGGCTAGCAGAGAGTGCTTGGAATTGTTTCTCAGAGAACTGAAAGGAAACACCACTAAGGGCTGGATATTGACCAAAAAACAGAATAGAAATGTAATCAAGTCACTTAAAAAGCTTTGATACAGTCCCTTAAATCAGAATGTTGTCTAACAAAGCTGACCCCTTCTGCAAGAAGGATATCTTCATAATTTGATGCACTGTGATCCACTGTTCTTGTTCTGAAACTTGAAGTGCCACTTTCAGGAGAGATAAAATGTTACTTGAAGTTCTGTAATTAATAAAATTTTGTTTTGTTAAAGCGTGTGTATTATTTATAACAAACTTGTGCTCTTTCTGAGGATCTGCTACACTTTTGGCTCCTCCTACAGATGAGATCTTAGGAAGAAATTCTTTGCCCTGATAGTCATGAGACACTGACCCAGGTTGTCCAGAGAAGCTGTGGCTGCCCCATCCCTGGAGGGGTTCAAGGCCAGGCTGGATGGGGCTTAGGAGCAACCAGGTCTGGTGGGAGGTGTCCCTGCCCAGGGCAGGGGGGTTGGAACTTTATGATCTTTGAGGTCCCTTCCAACCCAAACCATTCTATAATTGGTTTGAGTGTCACCAACAGACCAGAGCTGTGTTTGTTACACAAGGCATACAGGCTTTTTAGTCTTTGAATTAATCACTTAGCTTAAGATTTTTTTCCCCTTGATTTTCCTGATAAGTGCATGTGCCCTCAGAACAATCCTTTTCTTAAGAAATTAATGAAAAAAAACTGAGCATGACTTGGCTGAAACAGCAAGCACGTAAAAAAAAGGTAGCTGATAGGAAAACACTGCAGGTATTTACTTGTCTCTGGAAACCAGTATCCCAGGAACCACAGTGCAGCAGGACCAAGTTGGGTGGGTGAAACCTCCTTCTGCTCTCTTGCCCAGGGGAACATTTTAGCAACCCTTTTCCTAGGTATGAACTCTTTAGCTGTAGCAGCTATAGAGAAGTGTTGCTTCTCTCTGAGCAGGAGGAAACCAGGCGAGGGGAAACGATACTATCTGCCTGCCTTACTTTCCCAAACACCCAGACCATTAGCTGAGCTTCACATCAACAAGGTGTATGTGAAGGGGTAAGTCCAAAGCTTGGCTCCAGCTCATGGGAAATGAGGACAAGTGGATTCAGCAGCAGAGACGCTGTTTTTCATGGATAATAATTTGATGTAGCTCTTAAATTGGTGCAAGATGAGGTGCCTCCCTGCAGTGCAGCATGGTGGAAGATGTCCTAGCTTCTGGGGGGGTCAAACAGGACATGAGGGATCCAAAGTGCCACCTGGGCAGCAGGAAGGGAGAGATGACGAGTGGGAAATGGGGCAACTTTTCAGGTTGTTGCTCAGTGTCCTTGGCCAGAGACCATTCCCTCATCTTGGTCAGGGGATTTGGTTCACCGTCAGTATTCCCTCAGCCCTCCAGCTTTCTCCAGGTGCTCCACAGGGAGATGGGTGATTACTGTGTAATGGCAAAGGGAAGCCCTTTTCTGGTCCTCGTAATTTGTTATATTATTTTTAAGGTTTTAAATCATCCTTTTTCTATCTAGAGATATTGATAACATTCAATAAAACAGTTATTGCTGTGAGTTAATCTCCTGGGTGTCTTCTCTGTGTCTGATAAAAACTCACAGCCACTTCAGTATCAGTCATGGCAGTATTTAAATTAAACCAAAAGGGCTGTGGCTCAGAAAAATGAGGAAACTGGGCACAAGGCGATGCTGACCCCTGAAGATGGAGAGTTCATCAACTGTACTGAGATGCCAGAAAGCCCCCTGCAATGCCTGAAAGCTGTCCTAACAACCCAGATCCTCCAGCTGCAATGGCAAGGGAATGACTGACATTTTGCAGCCCTGGCAATTTTAGAGAGCCACAAAGTGGAAATATTCAAAGGTGATGATGAGAGCTGGGAATTGGGACTTTTGCTTGGGGACTGGGAGCTTGGTGGTCCTGAACGTGGTGAGCTTCACAGCCCTCCTCTACCAGCAAGCTCTCCAGTGTTCCAGGCTTTCTGCTCTGCTGGAAACTGGTCGGTGTTCCTACATCTTCACAACAAATTAGAAGATTTTGTTCAATCACCATTTTTTCAATGAAAAATCTTGATGGAAAGTCCCCTGCAGAGAGTTCTGCTGTGCTCTGCTGTTCTGTGCCTTTTCTATTTGCTTTCTCAGCCTTTCCTCAAGACCTTTGCAATAGGAGGCATTTAGGCAACGAGTTTGTCTTACTGCCTTACAATGCCAGGATGTATCTTTCAGCCAGTTGTGAGGTCAATAAACACCAAATAACACCATTCACTTGTTTCTGTTCGCCTTTGGGCACCAAAGCAATTGTTATTCTAACTTTCAGAAACACCCAAAATTCATGTGTTCTGGAAAAAGTGAATCATTTAATACAAGACACTCCAGAAAATGATGAGTAAACAAACCTGAGGCTCTCACACCATGCAAAATAAGAGTTTGAGAAATTTCTTCTCCCTCCCAAGTGACTCATTTCCATAGTATGAATTAGCATTTTGCTAATCTGAACTAAGCCAGCAACCAAAATGGTGTTAGCTGATGTTAATATAATAGCACTCCCCATCAAAAGCAAAGGAATCGACAATTATCAGTTTACTGCAGCCAGAGTAAACTTGCTGTGGTCCCCAGAATATTCTTTTGGGTGCTTCCTTGCAACAATATTTAGTTGCTGGGAAGACATTGATGGAAATCTATCCAAAAATACTAGTAAAAGTAGGTTATCTGTAGAACCTGACAGGAAACAACCTGGCTGTTCCTAGAGCTGGGTAATTCCTAACCTGCTGCCTGCTCTTGCACATGCTATGAACCAAGGAACTCCTTAGTGATCTTTCATATTCAAAACCTGAAGAATATACATATAAGAATGTAGAACCAAGTCATCTCACATCGCTGATATTCCCCAGACCCCACAAGCATGGCTGCTCCTGGTGCTTTGATCACTGGATTTCCATCTTGATGGATTTGCAAGAAAAATCCAAGAAAAGGTGAAGAACAGCCTGTTGAGGACTTTCTCATCTGTGTTGAAGTCAGAGACTTGATTCATCTCTGATTTCAGTGACAGCAGATCAGGTCTGGAGTGAAGCTTAAAACCTCCCCGACCTGACATTGCTTGAGGAGCAGAGGTTTCCAAGTTGCATCATACACTCACCACAGGTAAGATAGGCATAAAATAAATGTTGGGTATTGGATTTGCTTAGCTGAGATCTACAGATAAGATGATTATCTTATCATAGGCAAAGTTGGCAAGATTTTTATCAGTGAACATTGAGACCACACTTGACTTCTTAGGTGACAGAGAGAGACACAGAGAAAACCCAAATGACAGCAAGATGACACTGCTCGCCTGTATCTCCTGTCCTAAATCTAAGCAGCAGAAAGCAAACTGACATTTTTGTCGTTGCACGTCTGCCAGCAGTCTGTTCCCATCACCCCCACATCTGATCACCTTCTCAAATGTAAAGGAAACAAACCTTACACAGGATGATAAAACTGATAAATAGAAAGCATTTCCTTTCCCCTGACAGCAGAAAGCCACCAAGGAGCTTGAAGGTCCAGCGCCTGCTCACAGTTTCAGTATGCAGCTTGTGGGTGCTGCGGAGCTGACACCCTCCTCTTCATCCCCAGGGCTGAAGAGCTGCTTTGTGCACACCCTGCAGTAATGGCTTGAAATAAGCCCCCAGGGGCTGAGAAGCTTTTAATTTTTCCCTGTGATGGTGAAACATTTGTGCACACAACAGCTTATTCTGGTGCATGGCCTACCACCAGCATCGCTCCTGAGAGTGGGTGGGTTTTCTGGGCAGCAGGTGGGTTTTCTGGGCAGTGATCGGGTGAAAGGGAAGGAGATGCTCCTTCAGCATCTCTCCTCCAGGCCCACAGCTGGGGCAGTAGAGCAGGTCACCAAAAGATTTGCATAGCTGAAATCCCCAAAGCACTTTGTGGTCAATGACAGACCCTCTATTCCCTTTGTTTGCATCCTCATGTGAGTTTCAAAATCATGAAAAAAAAAAGGGGGATTTCTCTACAGTTCTAGTAACGGACATGGGCTTTTTTTTTCCTTCTTTTCCTCATTTGAAGTCAAATTCCCTAAGTGACTCGGGCTGATTCATGAACCAGCATGTCTGATAGTTCACACAGTTTGGCTGCTACGTCGGGTCACTCTGTGCAAGGTTCACAGGCCCATCTGTCTTAGCCAAGAACTTGGAGATGTTTTCTGCACCAAAAAACTACAGCACTTCCCCCCCCAGCTTCACGGGCACCACAGACGCTGCTGTTCCAAGAAAGCCCAGTCCATCCTCTCCCTCACCACAGAAGCCTTCTCTGGGATGGAGGGAGAGGAACCCATCCTTCCAGTTGGTTGTAAATCAAGGCAGGACACAGCCTGGTGTGGGGCAGGTATTTGTATCTTGAAATAGCTGTGTCCCACGCTTTGCCCAGCTCCTGTGTGAGCAAGAGAGTGATCTTCTCGCTGCAAGGAGTGAGGGAGTAATGAGCTCTGGTAAGGAGACACCTCTGCTAAAGAGTGATGGCTCAGGGCATGATGTCCCCCTCTGAGGGCCACCTGTAAGTGCTTTTACCTCCAACTGCTGCATGTGTACCTATGAGTACCAGACCTTTGGTTTGCCTTCAGTGGGGGTGATGTGTTTTCAGACCTGAAGGTGCAACAGAAACCAACCTAAAATCCTCCCAGAGCTTTAAAAAAGACTAAGAGCTGCGGTGCAGATCAAGCAGTGCTTTAAAGGGTTCTTCCAAGTGATGTGAAGCCCAGAGGTCCATGGGGAATGGCAGAAAGTCCATGGGAGGTCTGCTGGAAACCATGAACGAGGTGGCCAGTTGTGCAGTCAGTGGCGGGACTGGGAAGGAGCTGTCAACAAAAGCAAACATCACAGGATGGGTGCAAGCTGGTGGCGATGGAGAAAGGAGGGCGGGCAGGCCAAGCACACATCCACAGTCTGTCTGCTCTTTAGGCATTGGTAACATCAGACAAATCTCTCCAAAACTGGAAATAACCCTCAGCTACCAGATAATGGGCCAATTGGGAAAGCCAAACTGGGCGGTAGTTTACTGGGAGAATAACCTAAGAGCAGAGCATGGGTGAAACAAAACCTCAACCAATCCCGGGTTGTGCCAAGAGCTTTGCATTACGGGGCAATCCGTGGGACCAGCTCAAGGGCTATCTTTGGTGCCAGTTCTCTTTTTCAACACCTGCCAAGCAGCATAAAATAAGTCATAAAGCACACGTTAGCCCCAGAGGGCGGGGGTGTGAAATCCTTGCTGAGCCTTTCATAAACAGCCTTTTGAACACCCTGAAGCTTCATAGTTTGTCTCACGATACTAATAAACAGCAGTGTTCATGAAAGCATGAGCAGCTAAGCAATTCTTGAGCCTTAGATCACAACCCTTTCTTGGGTGGCACCATCAAGGAGACCTTGTGCTTGTGATTTTTCCCTTCTTACCCTGCGGGAGATGCTCAGAGCAGGTGATTTCTGTCCCTTCAGCTCAACTGGTCACTGCACTGCTCTAGGATGCGTGTAAACATTGTCTATTGGAAGAAAATTATGTGTCTGTCAGGAATCACATCATTACAGTAGTACTACATGAAGAGAAAGATTAAATAAAAGAATTTTCGGAATAGACACACGATGATGAGCAAAGAGGGAAATTTCCAGGTCATGAGAACGACCAGAACAGTTAAAATATACAGCTGAGGCTAAACGGCATGTTTGCCTCACTTAATTAATGAGGCAAGAACTGAACCTTTATCATGCCTTTGCTGGGAAGCCTCGTTCAAAGAAAGTTTGATAATAATCCAGGGAGCCATTTCTGAGAAGGAAACAGTCATACAGGAAAGTATTTTTCTACAACTAGGTCATCTTTCAGAGATCTATTCTCTTAAACACTGGTAATCCAAACAAAGGACTTGAGTTCAGACCTCACAACCCACATGAACAGATTGAACTGAAGAGATGGGTTTCCTCCCTACAGTGAATGAAGTTGCTAGAAGACATTGGAAAACATCAGTTTTGACATCAGCGCCTCAAAATTCTGGAAAACGAAGAGCAATTGTGTTCCTTCTAACAGATGCTGACCCGATTTTCTTTAATTCACAGAAATTTCTCCAGATTACATTTAAAACAGCAGTGAGGGTGTTTTTTAATGACAATGAGTGCTTTCAGAAGAGCAGAAGGTATTTGGTCACCGTGGCTTTGGGCTGGGAGCAGTCAGCAGCACGAGGTGTTGCTCAAAAGGCAGCTGGAGCCTTTGCAAGGTGCTGAGCAGCCCCCCCAAACCCTGGCTGCAGGAAAGGCACGTCGTGCCCTGGCACGTCCTGCCTTTGGGGGTTCTTGCTCTGCACACTTGTTCCTTTTTTGCTGTCTCATTTCTGAAACCACATCTGGCCTGAGTAATCACCATTCTCGTTTGCACATCGTGCCCTCTGCTGGGAAAGTGAAGGATGAAGCCAGAAAGGAAGAAAATCCTCCTGTTTTCACTCTGATAGATGCTGTGACCCAGTGTAATGCTGGAAGGAGGCAGCAGGTCATGGCCAGTTCTAGACTTGGTCCCACGGTGGCCCTTTTTGTCTGTCACCTCAGTCCTCTGCCACTTGATACCCATTTATTTGGATATATTTTGGGAGCTCTCCCTCAGGTGCTGCATCTATGCCAGATAAATCCTACCAAGGCTGATTATCCACTCCTTTGTCCCAAGGATTATTTGAGTTAAGGCAAGGGATTACGTTGCTATACAACCAATGCTGAAGAATAAACCTGTCCCACTTAGATTGTGATAAATACCAATGGAAATTATTACTTAGCATGGCTAGACATATAGTTCAGAGTATATAGCTCCTTTTTTTAAGCTTTTAGCCCAAATGTGAGTTTGTTGTCCGCCACTTGCATTTGCATTCTGACTTTTTGTATTTGTGAGTACGTTACTTCCAGTTCTCTGAGAACGAAAGCAGAAGCTGAAAAATAGCACACCTGTCTTGGTTGCACACAGTGACCAGTTCCGGCCATGACCAGAATACACTTCTGCTGCTCTCAGAGATCACAAAGCCCTTTTGCTGCCCCCAGACCTGTTAAATACCTGGACCTGAGCACGCTGAAGGACAGGGCTCCCAGCAACGTTTCTAAAATGCTGTGCAGGTGCTTCTCCCCTAACCCTGATGGGCCTGTGCTCAAGTCGGTGTTTGCCTGATCATAAAGGTTGGACAATCCTGCCTGATCATAGAATCACAGAGTTGTCTAGGTTGGAAGGGACATTTAAGATCATCTAGTCCAAAAATCAACCTAACTTTGATAAAAAAACATCACTAAACCATATCCCTAAGCACTCGCAGATAAATCGAGAGAAGTAAGTAAGAAGTAAGAAGTAAGCTGACACCATCTCCCCAAACTATCCAAAACAAATGAATTACATACCACAGAGATTTATTGCATTTAGTTTAAACACAACAGCACCGTTGCTGTAACCTCTAGGGGAACAGGGGAAGGACAAGGAGTCACCTACAGCTTTTCCAGGAGAAAACGTTTGTCCAAGAAAAAAACCTCACTTCTTCAAACCTCTGTTTTATACAACTCCCATAATTTAATACTTTGTGAGATGAAAGCCAGAGAGGTTCCATTTCCAGCCTCAGAAGGGCTCTTATACACAGCATGGTTTTTGTTTGTCTCTAAATTGTCCTTGTTGCTTTGGTAGCAGAAAGGCTACTGGAGAAAAGCAACACAAACTGGTCATTTTCTATCATTCCCCACATTTTATAACTGTATTTTTTAATTACTGAGCTCATGTACCTTATTTATAGCAGTGAGGCAGTCAGTGTGGGACACTGGAGATGACAGCAGGTTCCAGGGCTTGGGGATGTTGTGGCTCATTAGCTGGTGGACACACACACAGCACATAAGATTAACGAGAGAGGAGAGGCTGCAATGACCTTGCTGCACAGGGATGGAAGAGGAAGACTCAAGGAAGACACGCTGTTCTCTGGTGGGGCTGCACAGCATTCCCTCTTTCCTCCAGCATTCCCATCTTTAATGCAGCCCCCTGCTATAACACCACCCCTCTAGCTCCCTCTCCAAGCATCAGGACATTCAAATGATTAGGAAATCAATATATAGGAAACTTCTATAAAAATCAAGTTATTATGTGCATGTTGCTTGCAAAAGACCTAAATAACGAAAAGTTTAGCAGTTGGAAAACATGCATGCTCTGTTTTGTGATGCATGAGTTTATATTTAAGTATTAAGGCCCATGCACTACTGCAGCTGCCTGCAACTTCTCCGGAGTTTTCAGTAAAAAGTTGCATTTTCAACTAAATAAAGACCTGTGCAACTTAAAACTTCATCTATTTATTTTTTCTTCTGGAAACTGAGAACAAAAGCTGCCACCTAAAAAGAAGAAACTTCTAGTTGCCAAAAATTCTCTCTTGTCAGACTAATTTTCTCAAAACCTCTTTTCCATGGGCAAAAATACCCCTCTTTTCTCCCATAAAAGTGACCTCTAGGATTGTGATTAACTCCCTTCCTGCACGCAGTCTTCTGCCAAAGCCATCAACACTGCCAAAATCACACCAAACAACTTCAGAATATTACTGCTGGGGGAAATTATCAGTAACAGGTGTTTGCAGGAAAAAATAAAGCCCAGACCCTAGATTGCTCATGATTAATGAACATCACACACAAGAGGGTAGGAAGGAGCATCCTGCCCAGCTTTGCTCACCCGAGGAGACCACGCTGGAGCAGCAGGAGGTAACTCATCTCAAATGGTAGGTGTGCACATACTGGGTCTTATTAACTCAGAGCAAGTTATTGACCCTGGGACAGATGTAGTAATTTGTCCAGGTTTGTGTAAATCCTCACCTAGCAACTTTCTAGGCAGCCCTCTGAGCGCTCTGAGGTGGGACAACCAGGAGTAACAAGGGGTTGCTGGTACCCAAGAATTCTGCAGTGCTCTCCAAGGCTTTTGCTGAGAATCTGGTCCTGCTGGAGGTGCCCATGGGTGGCCGGGAGCTTTCCTTTTGTCAGGACAGCGTGACATTGCCTTCACCCCTGAAGATGAAACCCTGAGGGTGCAAACAGCGTGCCCATGCCCCTCAGACCTGAGCTTTTACAAGGGCTGCTGCTGCCAGGGAACCCCTGCGCAACCTGGGTCAGGCATCCAGGGCACAACCCTTGCAAAGCTCCCTCGGTGACATATGGTTTTCAATTTAACAGGAGCTTACCAGAGTATCAGATGACAACGTGACTTGGAAGTCACCCTGCGGCTTGACGTTTGAGAGAAAAAGTGCTCGATTCCAGCTGCATGACCCAGCACTCCCGGTGTCCCGAACATATATCTTATGATATAATTAGGGGAAAACCAGATTGCAGCTACAGATGTGGCACCAAGAGGCTGTACCCAGAGGGTCAAGCGGTGCATTAAGAAGCACAAGAATGTGAGGAGGCAAGAGAGATGGGGAAGGATTGGAGCAGAGCAGGGGTGAGCTTTGCTCACTGCTGCTGGCACTGGTCCCTCCAGCCACCACACTGTGTGGACATAACAGTTTCTCACCTTATACAACGGATGACTTAATTTCCTGGCATTTTGAGATTTGTTTCATGGTTAGCACTATTTGCATTTGGGTTTTGATCCTGTTTGGTGCAAGCTCATCAACAAAGCAGGTACCTGATCAGGCTGGTGCCAGCATGGATGGTCAGAGGGGGAGTGCAGGCATTGCTCTCCCTGTTTGGGGTTTAGGGAGTGATGCTTTCAACATCCAGCCACCTCTGTGGCTCCACTGGTGGCCTGACTGTGGCTTTTTGTCTGGGAAATATGTGTTTCCCAGTGCTACAGTGCCTCAGCAGGTGTAAGCCCTGTGAGCACATCTGCTTTCTCCCTGAAGACAGATGTAAGCTGGTGAATGGAAGTGAACTCCACATTAACCAGAGTTCGGCCAGTTCCCTCATTAAGAATCCTTTTCGCTAGAAAACACAGATTATATCATCTAAACAAAAGAAAAATCCTCTCTTTCTTAACGTGTTTATTCTTAGATACACTCTGATAATGAGTAACTAGCCAGAACTTACTGGAAAGTCTGAATGACTGAACGTGCCAAAAAGCAGCTCTTGAGGGACCCCTTGCTCCAGCTCAGCCTCCGCAGGAGGCTCACAGCCTCACCACACACTGAGCTGTGCTACCACAACCAAAAGCATCTCCAAGCAAGCCCCAAAGCCCAGAAGAAGAGGAACTGATGGGAAAACTTCCTTAATATCTCCTGATAACTTTCTCTAGTTTTACTTTCCCTTGCACGCCAGGGTTAGTCCCAAAGTCCCTGAGCCAAGGGCCCACCTGAGCTATGTACAAGGTTTTTGCAGTTCCCAGTGCTCTCCCAGTTGTAGCCTTCATACAGCTGGGAGCAGGTTCTGGGCTGCCTTAGCTGCCACCCAGCTCCGACACACGGGACTGAACTGGAATGGTAGCCCTTTGGCAACTTGCAAAGTGTCTGGTTTGCTGGGATGGGATGGGATTATTCCCACTCTCCTGGTGACGTTTTGTTGGAGGGTGTGTAATAGGAGAGGCATTTACCGACAATTTAACCCACGGCATCAATCCACAGAGGGACAAGGCCCAGCATTTAGCAGAGCCAAGCCTATCTCCCATTACTGTAGCAGCACATGAATGATTTATAATATTTAAAACCAGAGATGTGACAGGCTGTACATTTCGATTCCTTTTTTGTCCCCTCTCTCTGATCTCCATGTTTTCCTGAAATCAGGCTGGACAGGCACTCAGAGCAGAAGCATGTTTCTTTGAATGTCAGCAGTGTAAATAAAGCGTATTTGTCATGTTTTCCTTTCATAAACATATTGGTTTTGGCTTTTCTTTTCAGAATGCTGCGGAGCTTTGCTACAGAGCTGGACGGCCTGATTAGCGTGGCTCTGATCCATCGCCAGGCACACAGAAGTTTGTTTATGGAGCAGGGAATTGCGAGACCCTGCCTGTCGTTACAGGAGCTGTCATTTATCCCAGCCCTTTGCTGAAACAGCTCCTGGAACAGCAGATGCTGAAGGGGAGATGGATCTTGCACAGGGCTGGGGGTGCTGGCACCCTGTGGCCGGCCACCACCAGCCATCCATCACCTTTCCATCCCACTTCAACCTCCATTGGGGCTGGTTTGCATTCACCAACACTCTCTCCAGCTAAAATCATGCTTGTTGCCACGGTGGGGAGCCAGCATCCTTCTGGAAGGGTGGTTTGTCTTGTCTGGCTGCCAGCCTGTACAGGCGAGTCCCCAGGGTGGGCTAAATCCTTCCTGATGTGACAAAAGGATCACCTGGGGCTCCAGCTGCAGGGGACACTCACCCCGTTGCCCCCTCCCCAAGCCCTGGGGCTGATTTTGGGTCAAGTAACCAAGCACCTTGATGTTTTCAACCTCAGACAGATGCATAACTAGAGGAAGTAGCAAATAATTATTTAAATCTTGATTTTAGTTAGTTTCTTTTTCCTTTCTCTTTTTCTTTAAATAGTGGAGTAGGAATGTTTATTCACTGAGACTTTACCAGGGTGAGCAATGCTAACTAGCCTGCTTTTCCCAAAGAGGATTTTTAATGAGACACACTGTGGCCTTGAGAACACAAAAAAGCAGGCATTTTCCTTGTAAACACAGCAGCGCAGTGGTTTGCTGGAATTCACCCCAGAACAGAAAAAAAACAAAACCCTCAGGTCAAGAGGTCACACCATAAGCAGATACTTTACCATAGTTTACATTTTCGGATCTACAAACATGCATAAACACATCAGATTTTCATTTGCCTACTAAAGAAAACCAGTGGATGTGAATCCAGGCGGACACCAGCCTCAGAGCTGCTCCTCTGAAGGAGTGGTTTTGGGACCTCCAAGGCTTGCAGACCCTAGTCTCACCTGGCCCCAATTCTGCTCCGTGTTTCTCTCCTTGAAACCTCCTACCCCTTTCAGACATCAGAGGGAGCTGTGACCTGGTATCTTTTTTCCAGGCTCCTTTCCTTACTGATGAACTATTTGCTCAGGTAGCTCAGGGTAGGGTTCCAGTTTGCCCTCCAGACTGGAAGGGTCAGTTACGCTCCAAACTACCCCACCTGAGGGTGGGAGTGCTTTCTGTCTAATAAAGGTCAGTCATGGGGCTTAGTGTCTACCCTCACTGTTGATCATCTACGTGAGAAAATGCAGATTTGCCCGTTCCATGGCTGATCCAAGAAGCAAAAGAAGCTCAGCCACAGAAATAAAGAGATACTGTCACATGGAGGGTTGTTTTATTCAAAGGGCAAGCTTTGTCCAAGGAGATAAATAACAAAGAATGGGGGAAAACATCAAAAGGAGAGGGATTTTCTGAGACGAAAAAGAGTTTTTCTCTGAAGAGGCTGTAGTGAGTATCAGAGGGAGGAGACATCAGTGTTCCTAGCCTGAATGGCTTGTGGAGCTGCTGACCTTCAATTCAGGCAAAACTCTGCTCCTTGCTGAGGTCAAAAGTTGTATTTGCCTTTTGAGAATGCCTCAGAGATGCTGCGTGCTTTATCCAAGAGCAACAACCACGCATTTATAGGAGACGAGGACAGAAGGGAAGACAATTTCAGGCTAAAACTGGTACAGAATAACTGCTTAAACTCGGTCCTCCCCAACATGCAAACCTCCTAAATAGCAACTGGGTAAAGCAAAGCAGCCAAGACCTGCCATCACAGGGCAGCAGTGCTGCTCAGCAACGTTTTCATGCCAACTGACGACAAAAGCCAAAGAATCAGCTAGTTCTGACATTACAGTTAGATGCTTAACCAGAAGAAGCTGCTCACCCGGGAAGCCCGATGCTCTGGAGATGGATCCTGGGCTAAAAAGCCAAACAACAGCTTGGGTCCTAATTTTCTCACATGAAGAAGGAGAGGTTTGAGGCTGGAAAAGCAGCTTAAAAGTTGTCAGGTAGAAAGGAGAGGAAAAATCTCAGCTTGAGACTACAGAATGGACTCAGCCTATGTTCAAATTCCTGAGAAATTTCAGGCTCATCTTGCTATTTTTCCCTATCTTCCTTTATGTGGAAGGCAGTTGACATTACTCCTTTAATTATATGTGCCTACAATATGCAATAGCCTATTTATAAATTATTTTTAAGTTCAATTAGCTGCACGTTTCATTGACAAGACAGGAGACGTAGAAAGCAGCTGAAAGAAGAAAGGCATTTTTGCATACCTACATGGATAAAGAGCAGAGATGAAAAGCAGATGTTGAAGGCAGCTGCATAAAACAAATATTGAGTAGGCCAGAAAAGAGACCATAAAGAAATAACATCCCTAGAGACACGCTTCTCCAGCCCAGTTTGTAGGTAACCAGGTTTGCAGGCACCACCTTTTGTCTCTCTGCTAGAGCTGTGCCAGTTTGTAGCTGTGCAAATAGCCCTAAACTGCAGAGAGCACCCGAAAGGCATCACTCCAGCCTCCTCTGAGGGCTGGGTGATGGCTCCATGCAACCATCTGATAAATCTTGCGAAAACTCACCCTCTCCTCCACCACGTTATTTACTGGTTGCAAAAATGCGTGCTTAGAAATGTCAAACCTCTCTGGGAGATAATATCTAGGGAGCAAAAATATGCTGCCTCCAAACAAACATGGTCACCATATAAGCTCACCAGGTAATTACATTTGGAAGAGCTAAAACTGTGAGGTTAAAAACATTAAGACTGTTTTAAGACCATACTATCTTTTTTTGTTTTTCCTGAGAATATCAATTTCCAGCTTTAAAAACCATTTTCAAGCTATAGGAGGAGCATCTGAAAAGCAAAGGGCAACACTGCCCACTTGCCTTCGGTGTCGAAACAAATACGTGAACAATTTGTTCTGCAGCAGCTGAACACTCCCGTACGTGGGCTGATTCCATACCTCCCGGGCATTCACGGTTTCAGAAACTTGGCTGAACTGAGAGCAATCACACACAAATTTCTAAGTTGCCCTACTTTGCCAGGACTCTTCTCTCCTCACTCCAACTGCTGGAGAAGGTACAGCAGAGGACCATGAAGATGACAAGGGTTCTGGAGCATCTCCTTTATGAGGAAGGGCAGAGGGACTTGGGTCTTTTTAGAAGAGGCTGCCCAGAGAGATGGTGGAATCTCTGTCTCTGGAGACATTTCAAATCCATCTGGGCATGTTCTTGTGCAACTTGCTCTGGGTGGGCCTGCTCTGGCAGGGAGTTGGACTAGATGATCTCCAGAGGTTCCTTCCAACCCCATGTCATTCTGTGATTCTGTGAATTATGGTCAACCTGATTTATCATTAAGACTAAGGAAATGAAAGAAGAAATTATACACAACTTTTACTCTCTCCTTCCCTTAAAGGGGGAAAAAAGCGACAAAAGGAGAAAAAAGAGGATTAACTAGTTACAAAATAAAAGTTCTTTGTTTCCTCTACAAAGTAACCTTTTTTCATTAAACCCTTCAAGATCATTGCTGTCGCTAATTAAATTACAGACAGACATCTCCACGTAGCCTTTTCATCCCCACTGTCAGAGGTCACTCTGGTGGTCATCATGCATGTCCCCTGCAGATGTAACAACCACACCATGTCCTACTGCAAGGACACTGGTGCATGCCCTTCCCTCTCTGCTGAAACAATGAGCAGGAGTTTCCACACCAGCACTCATTACCCTTGATGAGCAAAGGGCATGTTCCCCGCTAAACCCACTAAACCCCAGACGGAAAACAGTAACCCAAGGGAAATGCCCAATTCTTTCCAGAGATTTGGAGTATCGCTGTCAACCAACTGCAGAAATCAAAGTTAGGGCTTTGAAGGAAAAAAAAATTACTGCCTTTTACTTGGTCAAGTACAGGTTCGTCTGTTTTCTGGCTAATAATGCTGACTTGTTCTCACAAAAGGAAGACAAATGCCTAATCTGTTCATAATGCAACTTCAGAAAATTCTGCTTACTTCTTCCTCTGAGCAAAAAAAGAGTCCAGGATCAGGCAAACAATGTTATTAGTCAACTGAACATTTTTAGTCAGTTGTTGTACACAGTGTATCTGCCTGGTGCAAGCTCTTTCCCTGCTACATATCTGTCTGCCTCATTTAAGCTCCCTCAACTACTTCTGTAAGGAAAGTGATTGTGAAATGTCTATCAAATAAAGCCCTTAATTATTTTCTTTTTCCTGTAAAACAATATAACAAAATATATTCCTGTATAACAATGCCAAGCTGTATGAAAAGGTCGAGGCTTGCTCATGCATTCCACTGCAGATCAAGGCTTATCCCAAACTACGAAGGACTTTTTCTAATGTCTTGAACAGCCTTTCACTGCAAATCAATACACTGTGCTTGGGAGCTGAAGAAAGGAAAAATTCACTTTCCTTTTGATTTGGTCATTTTGCTATCATTTTGCTATCCCCAGGACCATGGATGGTTCTGGAGAAGGCAATCAAGAGGGGCGATCAAGCCTTCCCACTGCACAAAATTGCTTCATCCAGTTATTTCTAAGGACTAACGGTGGTTTTGGCCCAAAGTTAATAAAAAATGCGGAAATGAGCTATCTTTTTCCCGAATAAATAAAAGCTACAACAATTGCAGTACGGGATGTGCAGAGATCTGATGATTAAATGCCCATGCAACTATTTGTCTTATTCAATACAATACAAAACTTCAGTCAAGTTCCCGAGTTACAAAACTGCTTGTCAGGGTAGGTTTCTCTTTGACACAAATGTTGAAGATGCCACATTTCATTGTCTGCAATAATTCTCCAAGGAGAGAAATCCAGGCAATGAAAATAGTTTGGCATCTGACCAACTATTTAAAATATTTAACAATGACCTTGAGAATTATAGAAGGATCCATTTAAAGCCCTAGTTCAAGAAAAAAAAGAAAAAGGAAAGCAAAAACATGTTTCCTTGCAGAATCTGGTACTAATGTGTGTTTACTGCAAAGTTTATCTCAGACATGCTCTGTACACAATGAAAATGAGCTTAAATACAAAGAAAAAAACGAAACAAGCTTAACTCCTTGTCTCAGAATTATTCTGTGACCCTGCATGTATTTGGAAATGAATTTAATTTCCAGAATACCTGATTGCTTCATTCCAAAGAGTCAAACAGTTGCTCAGAGCAAGGAGAGTGACTAGACCTGATGCTTAAATGGAATTTTTTTAAATTTAATTTTATTTATGAAAAAGATATTTATGGCTCATTGCATTGTCCAGCTGGAAGAATAAATGAGTCACAGATCTGCCTTAGACAAGACCACTCAAGGCCGTTAAACTACAACTTCTACTTTGCATTTTCCATGTCCTTTCTCTGCCATTTATTATTGTTTCTAAACACAAGCGAAACCTCAGCACATTGTAAGGCTTATTTGACACGAAGATTTTAAATTCATAGGTGTGTAGTGACCTACATGCTGCTGTGATAGGTTGCCTGTGTGTTAAAACGGTTACTTTCTTCTTCTAGGAACCTGAAAAACAACCCCTGGAGCACCAGGTGTTGCTCTGTGTTTCTTTGGCATGGTTTTTGTGGTCCAACAGACAGGAAGAGGAGCTTTTTGGTGGGGAGATGCTATTTGTCCTTACAGACCAGCATAGCTGGCTACTTAATGTGCGGTCCTCGTTAATACTGTGAAGCTGTGAGACTCCTTTTTCCCATACGATGGGCCCTGCCAGATTTCCTTGTAGCAGGTGTAGCCATGGAGAGAGAACCCACAAAACAATGCAGATGTGCTTTGGGTCACACTGCAAGGAAATGTGGGTGTCTCCAACTTGGAAAGCTCAGAAGAGGGTAAGAGGACAAAACTAGTGGCCCATGGTGCTCAAGGTCAGGTAAGTATGTTGGGATCCTCTGTGTTACAACTTCTGTTAGTGCTTCTTTGTTTTTTTTTATGGACTACAGACTTTCAGCTGCTTACTCATGTCCCAGAAGCACAGAAATTAAAAAGGAGACCATAACCACCTTGGTTTTGCCAGCACAAGACTGTTTGCTTCAGTCTCTGCATTTAGTTTTGGCCGTGGTTTTTCACATTTAGTGCATCCCCCCCAGCCCTCAGTCACGCAGTGATGCTCTCCCCGTAGGTTAACAGAGGGCTTTGGGAAACGCCAAAAAGCATCCAGACTTCCAGCCACAAGCCACAAACAAAGATAAATCCAATCATTTAAGCTACGGTACATTTTCCACTCAATGCTCTTGTATACTATCACATTTCTGTTCCATTTGCAGGAGCTCTCTGCTCCAGCAGGACCTATGTTATCCATGGCTCAAGCTTGCATCCATCCTCAGTTTTTACGGACTTAGAAGCAACCTTCTTCCCAGACACAGCATAGACCTAGTAGATTTTTTCCCCAAAATAGTCTTTTTTGGGGAAAAAAAACACCAAACCTCTAAACCAAACATTTTTTTTATTATCTTGTACCTCTTAGGAGACTGTAGGCAACCACGTCATGGATCAACACTTCAAAGTATTATTCAAACAAAGATCAAAACAAGCCCTTTCAATCTAAAGAGCACATAGAAAGTTATGCAAACAACCCCAAGGAGATCCAGCAACTCCAGCAGGCTTCACGGGGCCTCTGCGGAGCCACAGCATGTCTGGACAGACAGAAGCGTTTTGTGTAAAATATGGTCCAAAAGACATACCAAGGGTAAAGTGTGGTCAGCAGGGTGAGGGAGGTGATTCTACCCCTCTGCTCTGCTCCCATGAGACCCCACCTCAGGTACTGCATCCACCTCTGGAGTCCTCAGCACAGGAAGGACATGGACCTATTGGAATGGGTCCAGCAGAGGACCACGAAGATGCTCAGAGGGCTGGAGCACCTCTGCTATGAAGACAGGCTGAGAAAGTTGGGTTTGTTCAGCTTGGAGAAGACTCCAGGGAGACCTTAGAGCCCCTTCCAGAACCTATAGGAGGCCTACAGAAGAGATGGGGAGGGACTCTTTATTGAGGAGTGAAGTGATAGGAAAAGGGAAAATGGTTTTAAACTGGAAGAGGGGAGATTTAGATAAGATCTCAGGAGGAAATTCTTTCCCATGAGGGTGGTGAGACACCAGAACAGGTTGCCCAGAGAAGCTGTGGCTGCCCCATCCCTGGAGGGGTTCAAGGCCAGGCTGGATGGGGCTTGGAGCAACCTGGTGTGGTGGGAGGTGTCCCTGCCCAGCGCAGGGGGCTTGAAACTGGGTGATCTTTAAGGTCCCTTCCAACCCAAACCATTCCATGATTCTATGAAAGTTATGTAGAAAATAATCGAGGTAAGAGTGAGCCAGGCAGCAAGAGGCTTGTCCACGGCCTCTGGAACCAGCCGTGTCATAAAGTTCAGATTTGTTCAGTTTTGTGTGACCTGGCCAGAGACAGGAGGAACTTGGTTCATGCACCTGAGCTCCTGTTCACTCCAAGGCTGCCCATGGCAAGTGGAATATGGCCCCATTTCTCTGCCATTCAAGACAAGAAATTTGGGTGCAATTCACCTGAGCACCTGGCAGCATTTCTCCCCATCTTAATACTTACACCTTATTAATCTTAATTTCCCTCAATTTTCATCACATATATACATGCTATGTATTTATTTTCTGCAATATTCATGTTATTTTTTAACTCACTTGGTGTTAAATGGTTAGTATTGTCAATAACGTGATTTCAAAACAATTTTTTGGATGACTTTGTGAACTGGTTGCCAGCTGGACAGAACGTGGAACTTAGATCCAACTTTCTCTTAAATGTTTTTCAAAGAAAACAAGATTTCTTTAGGGGTATGAAAAGTTTTTTCTAAGATTTTAATTGATTTTCTCCCTCTATCCTCAGTTTTGGATTCTGACATGGTTTCACCCAGACTTGCTGATGGATGGCAGGGACATGGGGGGTCAAAAGAGTATGTTGAAGACAAAATCCACCCTGACAGCTGTCAGGCATCGCTGTCATTGAAGAAGAAGAGAAGGAAATACTGCGTACGTACAGCACAGGCAAAGAACTAGCTTACTTTGAATATTCAGGCCACAAATTAAAAAACGCATGAGTTGGAAGAATAAAATAAATCATCTCATCCAACAGTGAGCCCAGTGTAACGCTCAGGGCTCTAGGGAGAGCGTGGGGAGGAGCTGGGAGCTATCGCTGCAGCTGCGGTGGTGTGACAACAGCGTGGCTGAGCGACGTCCCGCCGGGCTGGCAAAGTCCCTGGGGTACGAAATGCCAAACACGTCCACCTCGTACTTGGAAGATAAAGCACATGTTTGGGATTGCACAAGCAACAAGAAACAGTCGCATGAGGTTGTGTTAATCACTTACATGTGCCTACTATTAGCGAAAAGGGCTAAAAGGAAGGCAAAGATCGAGCGAGAGGGCTTCGTTTTGTACTTTTCAGTATCAACAGTGTGAATATATTTTAAAATCCTGAGTACATGAGCTGTGCTGCCACGTGCTCAGGCCCCACACCACTCACCATGGGGATGCTGAGCACCCACGCACCGGCAAAGGCTGCATGAAACCCTCCCTGACCCTGGAACACATTCACGGAGTGAAAAAAGCCAGGGTGAGATTTACAGCCACACCATCTGTGTGATTTTTCTGCACCCAGAAAGTTGTCCCTTGTACCAGACAACCTGTTGCACCCCAACACAGCTCCTGTAAGGACAGTCACCACAGCACAGTCTGCAGCACCCACAGGGACCAGTAACACAGGATAAGACTTCACCCAGCGTCCAGGAGAATAACAACTGACCGGGAACAACTCCATGAAGCAAAACCACACCGTCGCTGGTTTTCAGAGCAGCTCTGTACTGCAGCTTGATCGTGCAAGTGCAAAGTGATGCTCTTCAAGCATTTCCAGGAACTTATCCCTCAAGAAAAATGTATCACCCAGAAAGCAAACAGAGAGCATTTGGCGATAGCTGCAGCTGCGGTGTCGGCTATGAGAAGCATTTTATGGGTCTGCCTAAATATTTGGGTTTCTGCTCTCCTGCACGTTTCCATCAGTCTTCTAGTCATCCTGCAAAAATAGAAATTCCTCTTTTAAAGAGATAATTAGCTAAGCCTGAGCAGCTGCAAGGAATCAAACACGGCAAAAGACACTGAAGCCAGCAGTGCTGATAGCCATCTCATAGAATGGTTAGAGTTGGAAAGAACCTTAAAGGTCACATAGTTAAACCCCCTGCCCTGGGCAGGGACACCTCCCACCAGACCAGGTTGCTCCAAGCCCCATCCAGCCTGGCCTTGGACCCCTCCAGGGATGGGGCATCTACAGCTTCTCTGGGCAACCTGTTCAGTGTCTCACCACCCTCACAGAAAAGAATTTCTTCCTGAGATCTAATCTAAATCTCCCCTCTTTCAGTTTAAAGCCATTACACCTCTTGTCCTATCACCTCATACCCATGTAAAAAGTCCCTCCTCAGCTTTTCTGCAGCCCCCTTTAAGTACTGGAAGTCTGCTATGAGGTGTCCCCAGAGCCTTCTCTTCTCCAGGTTGAACAACCTCAATTTTTTCAAACTGTACTCATAGGAGAGGTGCTCCATCCCTCTGATCACCTCTATGGTCTTTCACTGGACCTCCTCCTTCTTATGCTGGGGGGCTCCAGAGCAGAGATGCAGTGGGATTTCACCCCACATATGGCTAAACCTCTTGCTGCACAGCTCTTCAAAACCCCTCACCCTGAGCACAGCCCCTGACCACTGTCCTGGACATGTCCTATAGCTCGTGAGTGAAAATGCTCATCAAAGAGATGATTAAATCAGACAAAGAGACATGCAGCCTGGGGCCATCTGTTGCAGTGGGTTAGATGAGCACCCAGAAGGAGGAATCACTGTCTAATGACTAAGTAACATTCAGTGCAAGAGCCATTTAGGTAAAGCTCGTTTGCTTTGTCTGTATCTTCTCTGCCATTAGGCAACTGGTTCCCATTACTGACACGCAGAGAAATGATCACCTGGAAGACCAGATATTGCAGATTTGAAGGAACAGATCAGAAGGTGATCTGGAAAAAAAAAGGTTTCATATTTAAAGCTGACCATCGTGACAGCTGTGAGGCTGACTGCTTGCCTCTCCAAATCAAGACATCAAAGAATCTGGCTGGTTTGTTTGCTTTGGCTTCCAAGAGAAATAATCCACATTATTTCAGGTAACAATCTGCTGTGGCAGCACTGCACAGGTTGCTCGTACAATTCTTTTTTTTAGGGGGAGATAAGTCTGTGAAAGCCAGCTTTATGTGTGCATTAAAAAAGAGAAGCCTCCAAGCTAAAATTGCATGAATAGTTAACGAGTTACACAACCACAGCTCACTTTTCAGTCTTATATGAAAAGCAGAAGGAGAACGCATTTGCAGTGGCCCTCAGAGACAGAATTTGGCAAAGCACTAAATGCTCTTGGTGAAATAAAACAGTTGAGGGAAAGACATGCCCTACAATCCTTTTGCTTATGATATCAAGTATGATATTCAATGGTCTTCAGAGACTGAAAACTGCTCTGCTGGTTTTGGATTAAAATGAATTGATTCAACTGTAAATTAACAGCAGATGACTTGTGGGAATGTTTATTCCCATATTTACAGTTTTGGACAATTTTTCATGCTTTAGAAGTGTCAGAGCAGAAGGCAGCCTGCACAGGGCTCACCTGGAGCTCCAGGTAGGCAGCAAGAACCACTGTTACTGGCACCTGGTTTTGGCCATTACTTGGCAATACCATTCCAACCCACCTCAAATATATAAGTACAAACTTAAAAATAAGCAGATGCTTAACTTCTGTAATGGGCTGGGGCATGATTGAGCATGTGCTGAAATGTTTTGCTGACTCAGAGCCCAAGCCCTGCACCGGCAGAGAAGGGGTATTTATAAGGCACAGGTGAGCCCCCGACCGCAGCTGAAACAGCACATCATAAAACCAGGGCAGAGCAGGCAGCTGCCGACAGAGCAGCAGGAGCTCCTCAGCTTGGGATAAAGAAATCAAGGGCTGCATCCTGCTCATGTGTGTGCACGGTGCTGCAAATCTCCAGGGCCAGCTTTGCCACGGATGTAAATAGGCACAGCTCCGGACACAGGCAAAACACATCCACTTAAGCAGCTGCTTTCAAAGTTCTGCACGGCTCTGAGCTGGAGTGAACGCATGAGTTATTAGGAAAAAAGTCATAATTCTCTCAAATCAGCCCCACTCTGCATCAATCCCTTTCTTCCTACGTTGAGTTTGCATGTGAACAGTAGTTAGAAATAAGATCTCTATCAAAAGAGACTCATAACTGAGCACTAAGTGGCTGCTCTCGGCTCTGCCCGCTGCCTGCTTCCCTCCCGGCCAGTCCTCAGCACTGGGCTGCTCTTATTTTGCCAAGTGCCTGGGCATTTTGACAGCCTTTTGAGGAAGCCTTAGCTTCAGAGGGGGCTGGCAGCTCAGATACCAAATATTGCCCTTGCTCTCCAGGATTTAGCAGTCTTGTTTTGCATTAGCAATCTTAAATCCCAAACCTGATTTAAAAAATGGGAAATGAATTATGAGAGCTTCTGATTTAAGCCCCATTTCCACGCGCCTGGATTTTCTTTGCACTGATGGTAGAGAAGGTTTGTCCCTTGCTATCCCATTGCCTGCTGGCTCAGTCACTCCCAAATTTCCCCATGTGTTTGCAGATCTGCACCATCTGAGCCTGTCTCAGACAAGGTTGCATCCTGGTTGCTGCGGCGTTAGGTTTAGTGATGCTCCTTTGACACTGCAGTTACACTTCAGCTTTTCCTTAACCAAACTCCTGCTTGACCTTGTCCAAGGACTGAGATAAAACAGCAAAACTCCACATCCAGCTCTGCAGGAGGTTTACACATTCATTTCACCTGCCTGTGGTAGCAGCTGAAATTTCTGCACTTGCGAGGAAGACTGTGAGGCGTCTCCCCCTCCCTTCCCCTGGCACCAGAGATATGGAATTTTATTGCATCAATATGACACTGGGGGCCCAATATGACTTTTTCTCAGGCAACAAGAGTTTATCGAATGCCATGCAGTCACCACTACATCCACTGCCCCTCTCAGATACACTGCAGGACAACGGTGTGCCCAACAGCTCTTCGTTCACAGGTCTACACTGCTTGCTGCAGAGCTGAGACAACTGGACACATCCACCATTTAGCTGGTGATGGGGCTTGAATAGGAGCTTCTCTCCTAGATAAGATCTCAGGAAGAAATTCTTTCCCCTGAGGGTGGTGAGGCACTGGCCCAGGTTGCCCAGAGAAGCTGTGGCTGCTCCATCCCTGGAGGGGTTCAAGGCCAGGTTGGATGAGGTTTGAGCAACCTGGTCTGGCGGAAGGTGCCCATGGCAGGGGGGTTGGAACTGGATGATCTTTAAGGTCCCTTCCAACCTAAACCACTCTATAATTTTATGAATTATCATGGGGGACTTATTTTTACAAATGCACCTGTGGGCTGTAGCCTGTTGACAAATGCTTGTACCTCAGGCACCAACCTAAGATGGTTGAGGACAAGCAGTACAAGTGAGACTACTCTCCCTCTCCCATGTCTTCAAAGTGGTTGGCTTATCTGACCACACCGTTTTTGATCCCTGCCCTCAGCACGGCTGCTGTAAAAGCAACAAGAAGCAAACCAGAAATAACTAATGCTCTCCATGGCAACACCCAGCGAACTCAGGGAGTCAGGGAGTCTGCCAGCAGTCTGAGGGACTGAACTGATCTGCATTACGTGACCTGGGTTTTCCGTGCAAGTCCGAGCGGAGCCTGTAGCTCCCCGGCAGCTCAGACACCGCGCTCCGTGCAGGGACACCTGAGCTGAACAAAGTCCCCTCAGTCCTAGGAACAGTGCAGGGCTGTCAACAGGCTGGTCCTCCCCAGCTGGCAGGCTTCGTTTCTCAGCAGAGTTAATTAGCACAGGATAAACTGCCTCTTCAGCAGTAGCTCAAGCCTCTGCACAGCACTGCCTTGTAATATCATCACGCGCTGATAGATCCAGGACCCCCCAGCACAGCAGTAAAAGTTGGTATACCTAGAGGGTTTGTTTCTAACGCAAAGCCATGATCGCAAAAGCACACAAAACTTACAGGAAGACACCCCAAAAACACTCATAGAGACATTTAAAAGGTTCATCATGTTTTGGGGCACCTATTCTAATGAAAGAACTGACTTTCAAGGCGCCGAGCACCCGCATTCTGAAAATCAGGTCTCCAAAGCACTCACAACCTCCTGTTGAACCTCCTAGATACTGATTTCATATCATCAACCACTCGAATCCACAGGACTGAACGGCCCCTGACACTGTTGCTTCTGCCTTAGTTGTGAGAGGAGGGCAATCAGGCAGAGGAACACAAACTATCAGGTTACTTATTTTATCTCATTAGAGGTGGGAGGATTTCTCTGTGCAGGGTCACAGAGAAAGAAGTGAGAATAGCACCCTAAAGAATTAACCTCAGGAAGGGAATGAGTAGATTTGAAGAGAACAGGAATATCTGGATCAGTCTTCTAAGGGAGAAGATACTTGCTGCCTTCAAGGCTGAAGAGTTTATTAGCCATGGCAAGAAGAGAAAGGTGGTGGGCACTTCTCAAATGAGTTTCTTTGATAATGAAAGGGAGAAAAATAACGGGGTTATGATTTGGGGGTTCTTTTAGCAGCTGGAAAAACTGCATGTTAGAGATGAACCTGAGAGTATGAGTAACTCATGTCTATGTCCAGAAAGTGTTGGGTTTAAGCATGGATCAAATGACTCCAACAAATAACTCCAACACTTCCTTCTGCTAAGGCAGGCTTGGTGGCTGCATGGAGTTCTGTCCTGCCATTGCAGATGGCTGCAGGTCCCCAAAGAGGTAAAGTCAACCAGAGCACGTTTATGCTGTTTTGCAGTAATTTTTTCAGTCATAAAACACAGAGCTGAACTTTCCTTGAGTTTATGGCTTTGGATCTCATCCTCTTGCACAGACTACATCTCTTAGTATTTATACCTCCTTGTCCTTGGCACTAGTTTCAGACACCTTTTCCAGAAGCCTGATTTGCTTGGTTTTAGGAAAAAAATCTCTCAACTTTACAGAAACGTGATAGCTCAGCATGACATCCAGCAGTTTAATTGGGTCCACTGGAAAATGTAGACATCATCTCACTAAACTAGTAGATTGTCAGTCATTAAAACCTACTCAAGGAGACACCAAAGTGGTGTTTTGCCTCATCCTAGCAGAGCTAAACACATAGAGCTGTGACTCCTCTCCAGGAGCTTAACTAGATGATTATTATAAGTGCCTTCCAACTGAAATATCTCTTCTCTTCTCTTCTCTTCTCTTCTCTTCTCTTCTCTTCTCTTCTCTTCTCTTCTCTTCTCTTCTCTTCTCTTCTCTTCTCTTCTCTTCTCTTCTCCTTCTCTTCTCACCATGCTGGGGATAGGTGAGCTACAACCCGAAACCCCATGAGTGGGGACACCCCTACAGCTCTTCTACAGACTTTCTGCTCTGCAGAATATCCTGTTCTGAATCACAAATGTGGGTTTCTTTATGACAGAGGTGGTTACTTCTTCAGCACACAGAAAGTAGCATTTTTTTAACTTAGTTATCCGCAGAACTGCTGGTAGTCAAAACACTGATACTGTTGCGAGACTGTAAGAATGTGTTAAATTATCTGCTTTCCACTAATATAGACAGCCAGGAAAAAGGATCAGGAAGAAGTCTAACTTTACCTGAAAATCAAGCCAAACGAGTTTTTCTCTCCCCGCTTCTGTGTGCTTCTGTAATGGAACGAGTTTGAATCTGGAGGTATCAAATTCATAGCAGTTTAAATGTTAAACGGGGACTGAAAAAGCAGAGCTTTTTAAAAGATTTCATTGAACCTTGTTTTTCCTTGCACAGTCTCCCTGCTTGTGCAAAGGGCACGTAAGCCTTTTTACAAGCAGTCTATTCATAGTGAAACTGGCTACTAGATCTCCCTCTGCTCACAAAGTTGATGGTCCAGCCGTGGTCCCTCAGCTTCATTAAAAGGTTTGCATTTGGTGGACACGCTGTGGGCTCCTTTCCTCTCTCGGCCTCTAGTCAGGCTATTTTTAAATATCAGGTTCAAGCACTGGCTTGGGCAGAGCTGCCTTGTGTGTTTCCATGGACCTGCTCAGCTAAAAGCCAGAGCAACCTCGCTGCTCAAGGTGGTGTCCTTGGTCAAGAGCTCAAAGCATGCTCAGTCAGGAAATCCTCCCAGGTAGATGAAGAAAAACTCACCTAAATAAACAAAACTAAATGGTGAGTGATGCACCAAATGATGGAATCCATCAGGACAGATGGGTGAAAGCCAGGCTCCCGCTGTTCTCTGGCTGAGCTGGAGACAACCTATGGGTCATGGCATGGGGAGCTTTGGTGAGCAAGGATTTTGCTCATTTTGTGGCCCTTGATGGGTATTTTGCATTGTTTCTCCCTATTTGTGTAGCAGGTTTGTTCTGCATTCCCTTCTTCTCCTTCCTCAGAACCACCAGCTCCTTCCTGGAGGAGAAGGGACCAGAAACTTCCCTTCTTTTCTCCCTGCCTCCCCTTAGAGAACAGAGGTACTGGCATCATACTCTGTGCTTCTGCCTGATGGAAGTCAGTTCTACCTGCAGCCAGGAAAAGTGCCACTACTTTGTGCTGGTTCCAGCACCAAGTCCAATGTTTCTCTGGGACCAGAGAGATCTTGAAAGTAACTAACTCCAGGAATAAAAGAAATGGTCATTTAAGTCAGTAGATAATAAGCTAATATCCACATTTCAAATCTTTTTATCTCTGCACAGCAAAGGTAAGCGATAACAGCTCCCAAACTGCAATTTAAAATTTTCTCAAAAACTGTCCCACAGGTCTCTGTTGCTGTCATTTTTCAAGGAAACCTTTGAAAACTGGCAAGGAAAAACCCCTCTGAGTTAAATAAACTCTTCCTTTGTAAAGACTTAGCCAATTTTTCAAGTTCTGACACCTGCTGTTAATCATCCTGTGCACCAAAACAGAGTGGCAGCTTGTGGAGAAAACAACATACTTGCTGGTACAGAAAATGTGCAGATAACTGAAATAGAGGCAATTTCATAAGTCTGGAATGCTCCGTTTGCAGTCTAAATTGACATCACTGATTTCCCTCCACCTGTCTGAGGTAAAGACACTGGGTAGGAAGAACAAGAGTGTGGGAAATTGTTCTTATTTGCAAAAGGAACTTGGATGAGCCAACAATGTTGTGTCAATGCTGCCAGGGCAGTTCTGCAAAACACAATCATTTTTTACAGTAAACCCTTCCTCATCTTTTCCTGAGGAGCCCCTTCCACAACTGAAACTCCTCCTGCACAGGCTTTGTAAATCCAATGGCTCAAAACACTTAACATTTTTCAGTGTAAGGTGAGGTGGAAAACCATTGACTGGAATCATAAACAGCATAAAGAGTTTCCAGCTGTTCTCATCCAGAGTGTCTAACCCATGGATGTTGGTATAGATGAAGTTATTGAATCTGCTGGCAAGGCTAAGCAATGCATAGCAAGCAAGGAAGCTTTCGAGAGTTATGACAAGTTTTGTGAATACAAATGCCCGCCTGTGAATGACAAGATTCAAGATCTAGTTGTGATGACTCCAGGATATCCTCTTTCTGCAAAGCTTTCCCCCAGAATGCAAGTAACACGTAAAACAAAGGGAATCAGAAAAAATATGCAAGGATCTCACAAGATACCAAGCACACCTTTAGAGTCAGGCTTTCCCTTATTTTCTTTAAGCAAATATACTCTGCACAGTTCAGAAAAGTTGATATAAAATACGCAGTCACTTCTTTCCGGTTCCCCTAGCATTTTGAATAGCCTGTATTAAGATTTCTGTAAGCCCTTTTCTGGGGGCTGACTACAGGGAGCCATCTGGACATGTAAAACACTGCTTGTACCTGTTTTCCCCCAGTAGATTTGGGAGGAACAGTAAATTGGGATTCCTTGCCAGATCCTGGCCCAGTTTGCTGCTGGTGTGCAGGAGGGCTGGCTGCCCCAGGCAGTAGAAAAGCCTCACAGTATGCCCAGCTACCCACTGCACATCAGATGACAGTCTGCCCAGTTAAACACGGCAATGACGTCTTGATTAGAAAAAAGAAAACATCAATAAATGTTGGAGACCAGCAGCTGGTAAATCTATACATAGGAAAACAAATAACCTCGAGCTTTGATTGTTCAAGTTCACAGCAGAGATTACTTACCTTGGCAGATACATATTCAAGACATACGGCTTGTAATTCCTTAGCTAGTGCTAAGCAAAACCATGTGTTCTTCTAAAACAAGGGGAAAGTTTAACTCCAACACCATGCAAAGACAGAGCTATGGTCATAACTTGTGCCTGCAGCAAACCTAAACTGAAACGAGCCGAGCAAAAGGATCCCAGAGGGAAGAAGACTGAGCAGCAGCTTGGAAGAGAAGCAAAAGGTGGTTTACAGCTCTTGCTGGGGATGGAGAGGTGTCCGCTTGACAACAGAGATGCCCATGGCAATATTAGGCAAAGAACAGAGTATATACAGTGCTTCCAATTACTTCAGGTGCAGCAATATCCCCCAAATGAAGCAGTTCCTTTCCCCTCCTGTCCTTAGGAATCGAGGCATAGTCACAGAAAAGGCTATGCACTTCCCCCTTCTCCACTGCCAGCTCTGCTTCAGCATCGTTTTAACAAACTGAAAGCCCTGGTGTCTACAAAGCAGTCCAAGGATGAAACATAGAGGACTTAAAAGTCAGCTTGCTCTCATGGGACCCTCACACAACCCAAACCAAGTACAGCAGTAGTGAAGCTGAGCCCATGCACTACGTAAATTTTTCCTTCCATCAGATGGCAGATTCTTCCTTCCTCCTTCTCCAGATAAAGGACCATTATCAAAAATGGATCTAAAGCCGCTGCAACCAGTGTTTACCACCCAAAAAGGCCCTGATTCTGGTTTGTTTCCCACAGATTGTATTTTGTTGGTGCTGCTAAAAGCTTAGATTGAACCACTATTTGGTGACGCTGTCCTCATTAAAAGATAATTCAGTCAAAAAAACAAACAGAAGCACATGAAAAAGAAAGAGATGGGGAAACACAAGCAGTGTGTTGAACCTGGAGCTCTGCTTTCCACCAGCCAGGCCAGCAGCCGCTGCTCTGCCTTGGCAGCAGCTCTCCAAGCGTGGGCACGGTATCAGAGCTGGCAGCTGCCAGGGGTACGTGCAAAGTTCTCCTGGGATTAAAGCTTCATCATCATCCTTAGAAATTAGCAGAAGCCAAGTTGAAGTGTGATGAGCCAATAAAAAGGAGAAGGGGGGTGGGGAAAAAAAAAAAAAAAAGGCTACGGTTTTCTATCACTCACACTGCAAACAGATGTCCCACCAATACCCAAGCAGGGCACCCCAGCCAAAGAGGTGAAATCATACTTCTCAAGGGGTTTTTAGAAATAAGTCATTTACTCCAAGGTGAGGTGGAGGACAATGTTCTTGGCAGTCAAGGGCAGCGTGTACCAAAAAAGCTATGTTGAAAAAGGAGGGGTGACGAGGAATTTGGAAGCAGTTCAGCAGGATTTGGAAGACAGTAGGAGAGGTGGTTTGGGATAGCTAAAGAAAACATAAGGAGGGGGAAAAATATTTGCAGAAGAGGTGTAACAACGGTTTGACAGAGAAGGGAGAGTCTCTGGCAACTATTTCTGGTGGCCAGAAAAATGTTAGTAGGATCAAAGCGGTACTTAGGGAGGCTCTGCTCCTTTTCAAACTGCTCTGAATGGACTACACTCAATGAAAGTGACAGTGGTAAACCCTTTAATAGGGACCTTGTAACGTAACCGTGCTATTTAAAGATGTGTCAGCATTAGGATAAATATAGCATCTGCTAGTAATGATCTGAGAAGTCACTTTGAATTCACAGAAGGATATATATCACAAACTCCAGCAGAGTCCAGCCGTGCCACTGCCACACTGAGAGCTCCCGAAACTCCTTGAGCCATTGCAGAAAACTGCAGTGGAACGGCTGGAGATGGAGCTTGGTCTGAAACTGGTACCAAGGAAACTCTTCACTCCACTCCAATCCCACTGCCGGGGACACTGCCCCTCAGAGCAGACAGAATGCAGAGATCCAGGCCATGTGTGGTCGTTAAAGTTTTGTAGGAGATGGGGTGACAACCCCAAGGACCTGGGCAAATTCCAGGCTATTTAATTGCTTTCTGTCTCCCTGAATTCCTCCGGCACTTCCCTTTGGGCGTGCTGTTTTCTGCTTCCTGCCCTGAGTCACAGCACAGTGCAGCTGGAGCCGGATCCACCCCCCTCCAAGACACGGAGCTGAGAGCCTGCTGGAAGATGCTGGCTTGATTGAAAACTTATTGTTTTCCAGTCCTGTGAGGAAACTGCATCTGCAGCTCCTGCAGAAGAGCTGCCTCCCTCCAGGGCTGGGGTCTGCCTTGCAGCTCTGCTCCTTGCAACCAGGCAAAGCCCAAACTTCACAACAAGCAGGGAAATCGCACACATTCACCCCAAGGCTACAGAAAAGGCAGGATGATGAGGCATTTTATCTTCAAGAAAACTGCCTGCAATGAGTGAGGAGAGCCTGCAGTGGTTAAGGTGTTATAACAAGGATAGCCATTCTTATCTAGGGAGCTCGTAGACAGCGTGGCCTTTCCCCTGGCACAGCAGGCTGCCTCTCCAACCTCCTCTTCCTCCTCCTGAAGTAAAAATGTTTTTAGAAAACCAGGTTTTATTCAGTACATCTTCTGTATTTATTTGTCTCGGTGCTCCTTTTTCAATATAGTGGCACCTCAGAAACACCCAGGACCACTGGATCGAAGTCACTGTGTGAGTTGGGCACTGGGTTTTTCTGTATGATGAGCACCTCAGAGCTGCAAACGTATCTCAGAAAGTCATTGGTGTTGGAATAAATTCTCCACTTGTGCTGAAGGGTCCCATGGCAGCCTTGCACCAGAAGCTGAAATATTCATCACGACAAGCATCCCGAGGCACTGCTGTCATTGTACCCTCAGATCTCAGAGCATGGCAGGGACTGGGATGTGACATCTGTGTTCTCTGTACCACAACCTGTTGGCAGCAGCCAAGCAGTGTCCAGGTGTCACACTCTGAGCCTCTCTGCAGCCCTCCCTGGGCACTCCAAGGAAGAGAACGGAGACCATCTGTTATCTGCTCACAGCACCCCTCTTCATTTTAAATCATTGCACTGACGATATAATTTTCAAGGTAGGTCATGCTGAGATGCATGCCCTGAGTGAGAACATTTGGTTCAAAACTCCATCATTTGGACTCATCTGTATTTCTGAATCTCATAAGCTTCACAGCTTGTCCTGTACCAGTGACAGACCTTTCAGCTAAGCCTTGACCACTACTCAACTGGGATATGTAACCAGGTATTTGCCATTGCCTCCTTGATGATAGAAGCTATCATTGAGGAGTGAATCTGGCCCATTAATAACTTCTCTGCAGGTGATTCCATGAAAAACTTGTTGAATTCACTCTCTAGAGAAGACCTAGTGATGCGCAGCATGCAGTATGCCATTGGTCAACCGTGTTTCTTCAACATTAGTTTGGGCATTTATTTTGGGTTGTGAACTAGAAGCTTTGGGATTAATTTGTAACTTCAGGCTGAACTTCCACTGGATGTCAAATGTCTGCTCAAGGCTATTGTGGTCCTGGAGAAAGGGAGAGTCTGTAGGAAGAAGGTTGGGTCCTGGTGCACTGGGAGAGCTTCCTGATGGGTACTTAAGAGGTGTTTTGGAATCATCTGTGAGGAAACATTTCATTGCAGGCTTCCAAGGGGATACATGCACACTTAGACAGGAGCTGGCTCCTGTCCCACTGTACATGAGGCTTTTCAATCAAATGGAAGAGGGACACTCTTTCACACCAGGGAAACCTTGATGTGCTCAACTCACACTAAATTAGTGCAAGTTGCCTTTAGTTGAAAATGTAAGGAAATTGGCCAATGCCAATATTGTTGTATCTGATGTTTGTTTTATGTTGCTTCAGCACAGATGCAAATAGCACTTCATAGACTTACGGAGTGAAATATAATGGTCCAGGACAAAGTGGAGAGAAACAACACTGGAGAGAGCCTAGAGTAGGCAGTTCCTGTGCTAGGTCAAACAGCCAAACGTTAAAGAAATATCTTTTTCCTATCATTTCTAGATTAGGTGGACTGCAAGCAGAGGAGCACATCAGAACTGTAGAGCACAGCAGAGAGAAAGTTTCTTTATTCTCTATAAGCTGATGTAAAATAAGAGTCTTAACCAGCCTAATTCCTGCACTCAAAAAACCACACACATACACCTCAAATGCAAAAACAATGTCCTGTGACAGAAGATGACCAAAGAATGTAATGGAAAATAAGCCTCCCAAGTCTAACCTGACAAACCAGCCTCCTCTCCATGAGGAGGGAGGATCCCAAGGTACGCAACTTCCCCAAATAAGCCAGTCATAGGGTTGTCCTCCCACATTTCCTCCCAAGCTGAGACTGTTTGCTCCTTCTCGTTACATGGTCCTAACTGCTTTATTGCAGACTCTGCTGAACCAGGGTAGCAAGTTTCACCTGGAAATACAGTCTATTTCCAAAATGAATCGCAAGTTCCATTTTATTTTTACATTTATGGACTGGCAACACATTTAGGCCTTGGTATATTTATCAGAATCTTTCCTCTTTTCTACTCTTTCACACCTAGCATCCTACTTTTGTTAGAAATACAAGCATATTTTTCGAGTCTCTGATAGAAGAAACATTAAGAAAATCTTTACTGGGTAGAAAAAGCCTTCAGGAAAAAAAATGCATAACCCCAGGGCATTAAATATGTACTTTTATCCCCTCAGAAACTACTTTTCAATTAGAAAAACAAACAAATTAGTACCAAAATAGCCTCCCTGAGTCACAAAAAAAAAATTTATCAAAAATTATCAAACTTATCAGACAAAGGCATTGCCAACACAGCTGGTAGCATATTCCCCGGAACATCCATTGTGGAGAACCTTTCGGAGCACGAACAATCAAAACCAGAACAGTCAGCCTTGAACGATGCTTTGTAAAAAGCTTAATTGCAATCAGATTGACGCAATGCCAAAGTACTATCAACAATGGGCTGGTAGAGAGCAGGAGTTAAGTGGTGGTGCAACATGAATAATACTGCTTTGATTTGCATAACACTGTCCAACTGTAGGTTTGTGCAACAGAAAAGCACATGTTTTAGCAAGATTAGCTCTGTTAATACGCTTTACTAACCCAGTTCCTAGGAGAAAAGTACAATGAGGAGGTTTGGACCTTGGTGTGGGGCACAGCCCTGGGCCATGGCACACACCTAACTGCAGGGCCAGCCATAGTCATCCCCCAAACCATCTTCTTCTGGGTTAAGATACTCAAAAGGGTCTTTTACTGAGAAGGTAGAGGGGAACCACAGGCTGTACCAATTCCTAGGTCCTGTGATGGCTTGGATGCTAAGAAAAATTGGAAATAGTTCATTTTTCCTCCATTCTGGCATGTTTGTTTCATCAATAAATTCTCTGATAACAGCTATGCTGTCGTATGTCAAGCTATAGAAAATTATAAATTTGGCTAATTTGGTTCTGTTCCTGTTCTCCTTTGACGATATGGCCACAGAGGCTGGTGCAGGGCCAAAGGCAAGGGGAGCCTGATGGGGCTGTGAATCAGTTCTGCCCAGCGACAGGACAAGAGGAAACAGGCACGAACTTGAACATAAGAAGTTGCATTTAAGCATGAGGAAGAACTTCTTCACTTTGAGGGTGGCAGAGCCCTGGAAGAGGCTACCCAGACTGGGTAGTGGTGGAGTCTCCATCACTGGAGACATTCCAAACCTGCCTGGACACGTTCCTGTGCAACCTGCTCTGGGTGGACCTGCTCTGGCAGGGGGTTGGACTAGATGATCTCCAGAGATCTCTTCCAGCCCCATAACCTTCTGTGAGTCTATGAATCGTTCAGCATCACCATGAGGTTTACAACACAGCCAAAATCATGCAAGCCCCGAAAACTCCCTGCAGTCAAATGAGAACCAGAACACACTGGTGTGGAGACCACTCTCCCAAGTGGTTCTAAGGGAAGCAACTGCCCTCTAGAGGGAGTGGGACCTGGGTTAATTCAGATTTCTTATGAAAATGCAGAAGACAGGCTTCCACCTAGGGACAGGGATAGCTGAGGCAACTGATTCGTGTTGTTGGGAAATGCAGGGCTGTGATGGGCAGTGTGTCCCCTCTTCCATCACCTACCTCCCAAGGAGAGTACCTGCACAGAAAGCTTCCAGCCTCCCTGTTTGCAAGAATACTTCTAAATCTCCATAAAAAAATGCTTCTTAAAGATGTTATTAGTAAAATCAACACTATGTTCACTAAGTATCATGACTTGTGTATCACTGTACTGAAGGATTTCTTTCCACCATACGTACACCAGGGTTTTGTCTAGTTCTCTATTATTTAGCCCATGTGGGCTTCTACCACTTCCCTCGGGAGTCTCCACTGAAGCTTAATAGTCTGCATTGTTAGAAAACGTTTCCTGATATTCAGCTGCTTCTTCCTTCTATTCATGCACAGCAGAATTGCAAGCTCCTGCCTGGTTGCGCCTTCAATTGTTTTAGGTGCTCCAGGCTCCTTTCAAACTCTGATTTTTTGCCCTCGGAACACAGACTATATTCACTGGCTTCTCATGTCCTTTGCTTTTGTTTTGTTGAAACTCAATATCTCTCCACTGCCGTGGTCAGAGATGCTGTCCTTGCATCACTGCGTGGGGAAGTCAGCCAGGGCTGGCTGGCATCGCCTGTTGTTCTCTGTTTGCTTCGTTAACTTCTCTGTGGTGGCTCTTCCTGCCATCGTGTCTCTTCATCCTTCCCAATTCTCTTGGTGGAAGTCAAGTTTCCTCCAGCAAAATGCCAGCACTTACTGATGCCCCGTTACAGTCTGACTACAGCCACCCCACAGGCTCAGCCCAAGGAAACTGTGCTGTTTGAAATACAGGTGCTGTACATCCTACTGACACTGACAGCTGCTGGAGGTCCAGTCATACCAGTCAAACTGGGCTATACCTGCTAAAAACCACAGGCTCTATCATGTTTAGAGTAGGAACCATTAGTTGGCGATCACTGAGAGTCAATAAAGAACAAAACAACTCTATTTCACCTGCTTTTTGTCAAAATTTACCCAGCTCCCCACCACGGGAAGAGAAAGGTTCATCTTCCCCGTGAACACGTTCAAACAGCGTCCTCCACCACAATGATGTCTCCTTGCTCTGAAACGGGGCTCCTCGTCAGCCGGTGGCTCACACCCAGCAGCTCTGCTGGAAAACACCTGCTCCATTTTCCAGGGGATAAGATTTCGGCATAACTGGTGCCTCTTGTCAAAACACTGGTGTACTTTACAGCCTGTTTATGAAAGCGGGGACTCTGAAGCCTGCGGAACTGAAAAGCAGTCCCTTTGAACTGGGTGAAAAGAATCAACGGACCCAGATCCCACACCAAATTAGGACAGAGTGAGTTTCTGAACTCGTTCCGGAGGAGAGAATAATCAGGTATTTCTTTCTTGCCTGAAGTAATTCCTGGATGTGGTTTCTGAAGGGACACATTATAAGGCTAGCTTTGGTCATGCAAAATTGGGAATTGCTCCACGTTACGGGGAAAATGACTAGTGAGTCTGCAAAATGAATCCTTTCTCTGTCTACAAGAAAAATTAAAAGACTCTGAAACTACTGAGACAAACTTGGAAGAGCCCGATTAAATTACTGCAAAACACGGAAAGCAAAGGGAAAGGCATGGCTTGAGGCACAGAGAGGACAATATCCAAAAGGCTGATGTTCTTCTAGCTTATTGATGATGCGACATGACAAAGAAAAGCAAAGGTTTAGGGGGAAAAAAATGCATAGTTTGGAGGAATATTCGGGTTCAGAAACCTCTGGTGGCACCAAGGGTCTATTTCCTTGACCTAGCAAACAGCATGAACTTCTGTTTTGCTTTTTAGACAATGAAATACATTTCGGCAGCTCATAATCAAATGTTTTGCTTCGAGTGAAGTGCACATAATAAAGGCAGGCCCTCAGGACTCAGGAGAAGGAGAACAGGTGCTATTGGATGGGTCTAAACATCTGAGGAACAAATCACAGGTTAATCAGTTAAATCCAGTCCTCACCTAGATGGCTCGGAGTGTGGCAAAGACTTTCTGGACACTCGGTCACTGCAGTGGCACCACCAGCATTTTATCCTGCCCCCAAAAATCTTCTATTTGTCCAAATATTTGGAGAAGTAGTATTCTGTCATGTTGGATTGGAAAGTAATGGAACTTTTAGGGCTGGTAAATTAACAAACCAGGGTTTTCAAATGAACCCTTCTTAAAATTGCAACAGTTCCGATTCAAATGGGCACTTGCTGTTTTGGTTTTTTTTTCTGCCATCTCTCCACAGCATTTAAAATTATTGAAAAAGGTCCTTCTAAATGCATATTTTAAATAAATAAACAGGATGAGGCTTTGCATTTCCATTTGACTGCAAAATGATTTTTTTTAATGGCTTTGTTGTTAGAAAACTCTTCAAAAAATGATTTCAAATGGAAACAGTGACAAACCATTAAACATTAGTAAACACTGCAGCATTAGTGAGCTCCTGAAGGATACTGCTACATCTCCTCAGGAATTTTCTTTCAAAGTCTTTTCCAGCGGAGACTGTGGTTTCTGTAAAGTGACTTCTTTTTTTTTCCCCCAGGAAAATTACTGATTTTTTCCCTCAGCTTTCCCGGGGAACATCAAAATGAAATATTCTGTTTTAATGGAATTAAACCTGTTGGTTTCCTTTGGGGTCATCCTTATTTCCACGTGTTCACAGCCCCCTGTCTATGGAGGGAGGGTTCCCCAGGGCCCCAGGAAATTTGCTATGCACTTCTGTACCCGGATGAACCAAAGCCATGCAATATTTAGCTATCAAATGACAAATTAAGCCTGTTGTTGTAGGAAGGCAAAGGAAGGAAACAAAGCTTGCCAATGAATAGAGGAGGAAAGGGAAAAGCTAATGTCTCTATCATATATATTCTAGTGGCCTTTAAAATGCAATTTTGATTTGGGTTCTGCTCTTTGGCTCCTTGTGAGTGTTTCTAAGGGCCCTGGAGTAGGAATCTTGGCACAATAAAGCATCAACCAACTGAAAATACTCAGTATGCGTGACAGCAGAAGAATTAAGCACTAATCATCCGTAAATACAATATATTAGTCTTCTGGGCAAAATTTTTCCTAAAATTCAGATATTTCCGCCTGGTTGAAACTAATGGAAATTTCATATGTCAACCCCAAAACCACCAGGCCACTGGCACAACAGACAACCAAAAACACAACAGAAGGATCATATCAGTAGGGTTTCTATGCATAAGCAGAAAATCTGAGTACTGTAAACAGAGGGTAAAACTTTTGCTTAAACATGTTATGCCTTCTCAGCAGCCATGGTTTCCAATACGATAATAGTCCAGTTTCCCTTGTTTTCCAAAATAACTAGAGATTATTGATGTACTGCCAATGTTTTAACAAGGAGAGCTCGCTAAATCCCACCCAGTCCCAAGCCTAAGATGAACACCATGGGATCAGGGTGGGGACAGCAAATGAGTTGTGCAGAGAGGAGAGATGAAGAGCCGAGGAGTCTATTCATTGTTTTTCCATTTTAAAGAAAACACTCGCCTGTAACTGTAACCAAGAAGAGAAGCAGCCACCTCCTTTTTTTCCATGTTTGGCAAATAAACCTATGTTAAGGGTACTTTGTTGGAAATGTTTGTACTTTATTTATTTAAAAAAAATATACGGAGTACATTGATAGCACGGCATTTGGCCTATTTAAACTGGTGTGGAAAAGGGTAAAGGCTTACATGTATTGCTTGTGAAACGTGCCTTGGAGGGCAGCAGGAATACATTGCCCCAGGGACATTTTCTTTCTCATTAATACCAAAACATATTTATGTCCTATAGGGGAAAAGGTTTTGATTCTTTTTTTTAAGATCCCTAGAGGCTGGAGAGTAGCATCATGGGTCAAGATAGAGATGCTACTTTTCCAGCTTCTTGTTCTAGCAGAAAAATATGCTCCTTTTTAAAGGAAAAAAACCCAAAGTAACAGGTGGCTGAACAGCCTGCTCACTAGAGAGAATTTTGAGTTCACTGGCAGCCACAGATAGATATGAAGTTAGAACCACTACAATGGTTTAGAAGAATGCTCCATAAAGGGCAAAAAGCCATCCCCAGTCTCCCGTTAGGTTAGAGGTAACATTATATGGACGAGTTCCTGACAGCCCTTAAAGTTCACAACAGCTGAAGACTTTTGCTAGGAGAGTTTAATTAAACCAGTAACTCTAAAGAGAAAGCAAACATCCCAGATAGGTACAGCTGCCTGGTTACATTCCAACAGCATCAAAGTTGGCACAGTTACCCCATTCTGGCTAAATGCTGTAAGAAGCACAGAAGTTTTCTTTGGGTTCAAGATTTATGCTGTATTTAATCTTCAAGGAGTAATCAGCCTCCTCTCTAACAGGTTTTAAAGGTTGAGACACAAGATGTTCAATCTGCAAAGGCTTTCACTGTGCTCATTCTTATCTGCACCAGGACATCCAGCTTCAAGCCATCCAAAACCACACTTCTTTCCCTAAAAAGGGCGATTTCAAATGCAGACACTTTGTTTAGTCGGTCCCCACTGAGAACACTCACACTCGCATAAGAATGAGCCCCAGGGCGTGAAAAGCAGTTGTATTATAGCCCCAGCCATCAGGATTTCCAAGCAGACAGCCCAAAAATGCCCACAAGCCATGAAGGACCGAAGCTGATTTCCATATGCAAGTTTACTGGTGATACTGGTAGGTAAATCTCAGCCCACATACTCACTCCCACATTTCTTTGGCCACCCTTCCACAATTTATCCAGCCTGTCTGTCCTCTTTACCAGCTAAAAAAGGGAAAACGGACCTTTGACCGTTAGGAGCAGGAAACATCTGCACCCTCCCCATTTTCAATCCAAACCCAGGCTTGTGTTTTGCTGTGTTTTATTACACCGTGAGCCCTCGGAGGATGAGGTTTTTTGCAGACTGGAGAGTTAAGGCTGTTATATGAGATCTTCAGGAAGTTATTTGCATCGACTGGATAAAAGCCTGTGGCAGCTGAGCGTGCTGCAGAAGCGAGTCAGAGACCGCTGCATCAACCACCGGCCCAAGGAATAACATTAGTTCCAGCTTCACAATGAGTTGTTTACTGGCCTTGGCTGCCTGTGGGAACAGCCAAAAAGAGCGGAGGAAAAGGAGAGACAAACACAATGCGAGCAAGACACGTTAGGTGGGAGGCTGGGCTTTAAAGGCAGACCCAGGATTTCAAACCTATGGAACTGGAGAGGGCTGAAGGAGAAATAAAAGAGCACCGGCTGCTCTACGGCGTAAAGGGGCTGAGGTTAATAAGCCGTCTGCTGCGTTACTCCTGCTGCCAGAAGATCCTCTTCTCCCCAGCTGATGGGCTGATTTGAAAGGTAAGAGATAAAAATACGAAGCTTTTAGCTGGTGGCTCTGCTGGAAGGCAGATGCACTGAAAGGCAGCAGCAGCTCTCAGGGTGAGCAGTCGTGCTCCTCTGGAGTAATTCTAATTCCATCCCTAAATGTTTAAAGGCTACAGGTTTTCCAGCAGGAACCCAGGGCTTTCAGAGCAAACTGCTGGGGGACAAGAATCAGCTCGTTCGAAAAGATTAAAAAAAAAATAAAAACAAATCCCCAAACAACTCCCAACCTATAAAACAATCCCTTTCTAAATCTGTTTAGAAAGATATTTTATTTTTATAGGCGGCTTTGCTTTGCAGCTTCCCAGTCTTACCCAATGCTTTCCCGATTCCCAGCTTTTTTTTTTTTTCTTTAATTGGAAGGGGAAAAAAAAACAATTACAGCCCTGCAAAGCAAAAGCTGAGATTTAACCGGCTTTTCCCCTGCTCATTACCCTCCCTGGCGAGGAAGAGGTGCTGGCCGGGCTCTCTCGCAGGCCGTGGCCGCCAGTTAATTGCTCAGGAAATCCGTGTTACCCATTGTCGGGTTGTCCTTAAGCTGCTAATTCTAAACTGGGAGCTGCCGTGGGCTGGGCGATGCTCTGGAAGAGAATCCAACCCCGCAAGAGGGACCCAGCAAAGAGCCGAGCTCTGGGCGGGCTCAGGCACTAATAATACAAGCCCTACCCAATGGAAAACCTTTCCTATCGAGACCCCCAAGAGTTCCCCCTGCCCACAAACCCTGCCCAGACATTGGGGCCATTCTTGTGGCCCCGTTTCCCAAGACACCACGGTTGCAGCCTTCAGCGGTTTTGTTTCCTCTGCGAACAAAGGAAAGCAAGGCGAACTGCCACCGCCGGCCTTCCAGTTTAAAGATGAATGGGGAAACTTTTAGAAAGTCCAAGCTCGTACATCTTCCGCCTGGGATTAAGTGGGTTTGAGTTCCACGCACCCCCCCAAAAAAAAGGATCAATGCGGGCTGTCAGGGAGGAATCGGGCTGAAATCTGCCAAGCCCTGGCCATGATCTCAGCCCCCGCCACGGTAAGTTTCTCTTTCCTCACTTTCTAACACAGCAGTAAAGTGGTCATGTTTAATGTCAGCTATGAACAAAAACTATAAGAATAAAACTAACCCCCCCCAAAGGGGATCGGAGTGTTTCCTGAAATCTGAAGGCTGAGATAAATCTAGGGGATAAGACTAGCCGGGGATGGGCTGGAACTGTATGTTTCAATAGAGATCAGATCTTATTCCTCTTACTCGAGCTGTGCTACAGTGGGGATGGGACAGGCAAAGGTTTCTCTTTAAAGTGAGAAAGATGATCTCCGAGTTATTGGAAAGTAATTACTGTATGAGCAACTCCTCCAAACTGCTGCTGTGGGAATGGTTATAACAATGGTTATGGCAATTCTCCCTGTGTCACGGCAGATGACAAGTTAGAGACTCCTCTGTCTCTGTTGTTTGTTTCAGATTTGTGAAAAATAGCTCTTGGTTAGGGCTTTTCTATTTTTCAACTTCAAGTCAGTACCATGAAGGCACTTTAATATAAGCTTGAGAAAGGGTTGTATATAGATGTGGCATAAACTTAGACTTTCAGCTTACAATGATACATGCTTTCAGCTCCATGTAATGTGAGATCTGGTTCCTATAAACTATATTAATAATTAGGAAATAAGTTATACATCTTACACTGCAAAACCTAAAAATTCTATTTATCACTTTGGCTTTCATTTATAGCTAAAATCTACTCCTTGGAGGCTTAGTGTCAAAATTCCATGAGAAAAATTCAATTGCAGTTCTAAGCAGATAGGAAAAACGGGCGTCAGAAGTTAAATGAATGAAGACCAAAATACTTAATCTAAAGATGCAGCTGTTTGGATGAAATAGGATTTAACACAGTATAAGCCCATTGCAGAAGAATTTGCAAGAAAAGTCTTGGGTTTTTTTAACAACAATCCTTAATCTTTGTTTTAAAGAAGACAATTGTGTGTTTTTATATTGCTCCCCCATACCAACAGAAACCCAAAGGATGGGAAGTGCAAAGTTCACAGGTCAGTGATAAGGATATTTCCCCCTTGTAACACTTCTCCATCTTCTTTCCCCTGCTAGCATTTTAAAAGCAAAAATAAAACAGGAAGGAAACTAACCTTGGTACTTTAGGGGGGTTCAAAGCCTCTGAATTTTAAAAGAAAGTCCTGAAAAACAGGGGATGGAGAGAGGAAGGGAGGGGGAGGCTGAGCATACATTTCACTTTAATCCTTTGAGACTAAAAATGAGACTCCTCCTTAACTGGGGTTAGGTCAATTGATAAAAATCAGTGTCTTTCAAATTCTGGAGTTGGAAGCTCAGCTCATACGCAGACAGACAGACAGAACTAATGCCTGAATGCAACCACCCATTCATTTTCATTCAGACTATTGTAAGAAGATATACATATATAAAAAATACTTGTAAACCTGTGCCTTCCAGTTTTCTGAGAAGCAGAAATGGAAGCAGTGACTGTGCCTGAGCTGCAGCTTGTGCCAGGGAGAGGATGCACTCCCAGCTGTAAGATGGTTGCCCTCCTCCAGCCTGTGATCTTCTGGCTGGAGAACAAGAGCAAGGAATTAAGGCAATTTTACCCAAATTCTGGGCCAGATCCTGGGGAAAAGGTGCACTGTAAGAGAGTATGCTACTTCTGGAACCAAGGGTGAAAGAGGGTTGCTCACTGGGGAGACCAGTACGTGGCAAAACAGTTTGAGACTCAGTTACCATGGTACTGTCTTGGCACTTACAGCGTGGCCGCTTGTAGCCATATGTGTTTATGCCAATATTTGTGATGCATCCGTGCAGGCTGCAGCTAACTCTGGATAGAGCACATTAGTGTATTGGGGCTCTACACACCAGTAACAGAGTGTTGCTGGTCAGGTGTACCCGGATGACATGGTGGTCCTAGCCTGACAGCTCCAGGATCACAAGCGAGACATCCCATCCTCAGGCCGGGCTGGATGAGGAGCGCTCCTGGAGCACACATCCAGCCTCACTAGGTCTTTCCAGGTCAAGCGTGAGTGCAGAGACTCACTCTGCTCCTTCACACATTCCTCCTCCTCCGTAAATAGGGATCCGATTTAGTCTCAGTGAAGGGGAGCCACCACATTTCACAAAAGGCAAATTCTCTCCTTGAAAAGAGGAGCCCTTTATTCCTGAGAACAGACAGTGGCTCTGCAAGACTTTCCTCTGATGCACCATCTTCTTGGTTCACTCCTGTAAGAGGAGGAAAGATCCACACCGCTTCAGAGCCAAACTAGCCTTAGCTAATCCCAGCCCAAAGGAAAATTTTCTGAATTATTTGTAATGGTTTAGTTTTGTTTTCTAGAAAAAGGCAAGTCTTTTCATCTTGGCAAGTGAAATTGAGGGACATTTATCAGTTCCTAAGCCCCAAGACAAAGGTGCACAGCAGCAACAGAGCAGATTGCCTTGTCTGTTCATAACGTGATGTCGTATTTTGAGTACCTATTATGCCTGCAAATAGACAGTCACAGCAAAAGCTCTTATTTTCATCCAATAATATTCCCATTTTAGTTTCTTCAACCTCCAGATAACCCACTATCTTCCACCCCAGCGCGCATTTGCTTTTGCATGGTAAATGGGAATTACCATATTTAGCAGTAAAAGCAGCATCCTTCATACAATGCCAAAACGTCATTCCCCTTTTCTCATCTCATTATTAGAAATCTGATTTCAAAGAAACTTCACTACAGAACCTTCACTCACTGGGTGAGATTTGATATTTTCACCTTCATTAAGTAATTTCTTATTTAACACATTAGTGCAAATTTACCCTCTATAAGTCTGTACTGAAAAATAGCATAACTGTGTGTGGTTCTTCCTCACACTTTCATTATACACCACTGAATATTCATTTTAGAAGACCTTAAAGTTTTTCCCCAGAAGGAAGGTGAGGGAGATGGCATGAAACCCCCAAATTTCTTACTGAGAAATGTGCACTGAAGAGAACAGGGAGCCCAGCAGCTCTGGGAGGGGATCACGCATCTCCATCTTCATCAAATCAAACTAAGGCCACTACAGACCACTCATTGCTGTCAGAGTTCTCAAACCTTCCCCTTTCCTCCCCAGAATAAAGCAATTTGAGAGAACAAAACCCTGTTTTATCAAGGTCCTGAGCACAGAAGCAGAGGCCGGGTTGTCTTCTGCCCCACGGAAGGGCTGTGCTCAGCACCCACAAGGAAACCAGTCACACCTTCCTACTCCCAGTTTAGCTTGCAAAAGCTGAAATAAGCATTTGCTGCAGTGCTGGCAGCTGGATGGCAGCTTGTTGATGCTAATGCATGCAAGGGAGGGGGGGAAAGAGCCACAATTTTTGGATAAACAGGGGTGAAAGTTCAGATCTCCTGCTTCAGCAAAAGGACTGCAGAAGAAGCAGCCCCGGGCGAGAGCAGTCAAAGGAGCTGGGGTGAAAGAAGGGCTTCATGAGGCTGCAGGCGCCTCTGGAGGAGCCAAGTAAAGGCAACAAGGAACCAAAAAGCCAAGCAATCACCAAGGAACCACTGGAAATTGTGTCAGGGAAAGCAAAGAAAGGCAGCTTTTTGGGCAGGACGCTGACTGGAAAGCGTTTTGGAACTGTAAGCAAATAAACTGAGTCCTGTTGTTGGATTCCCCGGTGGTTCAGGGATACAGGACTCTCTTATTTTTTATTTTTTTTTTCTCAACCGCCCTTTGTAAATAAACAGGGCTACATCAAAGACGCAGCTACCTCCATCACCAGCTTCTAGCCCTGAGTGAAAACAACCTGTAAATCTTCGAGCATTGGGTCAAACAGCTTAACTCTGCTTTTCATCAGTTCTTCATTATTTTCGCTTTGCATCTAAATCTTCTCTTATCCTCATCTCTACTGAATCTGGCAATCGATTATAAAGAAACGTCCCTTTAGTGTGAAAGACCTGAGGGCCAAAAAGACAGTATTCCTACAGCCTTCCAGCATCAAACTGATGTTTCTTCACAAGCAAAGTGTCCCTTTTACAAAAGTAATATAATGCAAGCTTTGCTAAGAAGTTTGGGGTGAACCCCATCATTTCTTGGACTGTGGACCAGACTCTCTGAAGGCGGTAGGGGATGGGGAAGGCCAAAGCACATCAAGGGTTAAAGGGGTGATGTAAATGGAGAGAGACATTCTCAGTGAAAACAAAGAGTCATGCCCTGAGGATCAGTGTCTGAATATGGGGTAAGTCAGTTCGCTATTCTCTTCAGAAGGAAACATTTTAATTAGCTCAATACAAAACAGATACAGCAGAGAAGTCACCATGAGCAGGAAATGCTTTGTAAGTCTCAGAGGACAGTTAGGAGACAACAGTGGTGTTGACCAATTAAAAACAAAAAACACAAAAACCTAGGCAAGTAAAAAAGAGAGCTCCTTTAGGATTAGGTCCGATAGGCTCAGGTTTCCACCTCCCAGCTCTATCTTGCAGAAGAATTACATTGGGATCCTGCTGTAATTCGTTCACTAACTTCCAAGCAACAGAAAGTAGCTGTTGAACTTGGAGGGTCTGTAAGGTTCCTGGAGAGGCAAAGCCATCCCAGGCAGGGAGGAAAGGAATGACCAGTGCTCTCCCACCTACTCCTTGTGATCACTCTTGATGGTTTACGAGAAAACATGGGAGCCAGTGGAGCATTTCCTTGTTTTTCATCTGTCAAAGAGTATTTGAAAAGTAGACAGTGAAACCTGAAATGATCACAAGTAAATCAGGATTTCACCTTCTCACCAGGTGCAGGAGACATGGCAAATACTGGGGAATGGAGGTAGGGTTAGTATTGAAGACCCTTGCACAATAAGTGTCAAAGCCATGAATAAGAGCCTTCCTACCTTGTCTTTTATGCTAATCATTAGAAAACGTCCCCTTTTTGCCCAGCATACCAGCTAGGCATTCACTCTGATAAAACGCAGGGAAGAATGGCTCTTTGAAGCTACAGGAGTCTTTGCTGGACTTCAAAGTCACACTTCTGTCTACTTCTTTCCTACTGTTCTCAAATACATCACTTAGGATTAGTAAATGAAAGAGATTAAAGCATTTCTACTTCCCATCGCCTCATATAGTCAATAGTGCTTTGTTTACAGGCAGCTGCTTCATTTCCCACTGTCTAATTCCACCCTTTCCCCTGCTCCTGCTGCACCAGGGAAGAAGCACCAGGTGAAGCTTACTATGAAACTACGGGAAGCTTTGGGGAGGACAGAGAGTTTGCAGCAACTTGGTCAAGCTGGTCAGTTTGAAAGCCAACCCCAAACTTGGTGCCCCCCTCAAGCCATTCCCCATCCACAGCTGTTTCCCAGCAGCAACAGCCAGGTCCAGCAATTCCCGCTGTCGCAGGTACACTTTTCCATAACCCCTCACTGCCAGCACTGGGAAAACAGAGCCAATGTCACCATGCAACACAGTTACTGCCCTGCCAGCCTCAAGAAAGGGGAAAACCAGCAACCATATTTCCCCCCAAACCAGAAGATTTGTTCTTACAACTGCTTTCAGTCAGTGCTTTCAAAGTTCTTTGCAAGCAGACATAACTAGTGAGGTATTTACTGGAAAGAGAAAGTAAGCAGAGCTCCCGTTGCAGGCACTGAGGTGTTGCAGGAGCAGCAGAGCCGTGGGGAGCTCAGCAGTGAAGACGGTTCTGCTACCTTTTCTACTGCCGCTTCACTTTCTCTGAATTCAGGTTTTGTGGTTTTCAAGTGAACATTCATAAGCCTTTAGAAATGACAGCTTGGTGATGTTACAATTCCTCAATTAACATTGCCATAGAATTGTCAGAAATATTTACTCTTTAAGGTTAAAAAAGCTTCTTGTCTATCCATTAAGTCTGTATTCAAACTGTTTGCAGTATATCTCACCTCACCTACAGTACTCATACCAGTCTGGAAGAATCCAAGTCCTATAGCCTTATGCAAAATTTTCATTTTTGCAAAAATCTTCCAAAATACCAAATAACCCCCACTCCACCCCAACTAAACTTTTTTTAAAGCCAAAGAAACTGAAGAAATGATAGTTTGTGGTTGTAAAGCCATAACCCCGGGCTCAGTGGTAGGAGTGAGTTACACATCATACGATCAATGTACCAACTGGGTGAGTAACAGGGGAGTGAAAACTCTCTAATGAATGTAGTTCTTGTCAAGAGAAAGCATAAAGCACATGCTGTGCCCAAGGAAAATACTTATTTATTTCCAAGGTCAGGGTCTGAGACCATAGCAAAACACAAGAAGTGCTGCCATAACCTAGAGATATTTCTGGACAAACCACAGACAACTCCCCAAAATCCAGTCTTCTCACCTTTAGATCCACCAGGTTTTGGCTTCTGTAGCCATAAAACCTGTGTGTCTCAAGATGTAGAGATAACCCGAGTACACACATGGGTAATATAAAGAGATCCTTCCAATTTGAAAGCTTTTCACCTTTGGTCGGTATCAGACCTCACAAGAAATAGCTTTACAATGTTTAGTTATTTAAATGAACACACACAGGATGTCCTACATATTCAGATTGATAAAGCAACATTCATCTTACATCTCATGTGAGAAAAAGAAAATGTGAAGATGCAAAAAACTGTTGTTATTTCAAACTTCACACTGGTTTTGACCTGTTTGCTGGACTTGTGGAGAATGAGACGTGTATGAAGCAGAAAGAGTGGCCTTAATGGAATTACTGAAGCTGATTTTAAAGCGTGCTTTTTCAATACTAACAAAAGGTGGGTCTGAATTAAGCTGTGAGCTGGCTGTTGTGAAGATTTCTTGGGGTGCCAGGAGGAGGAAATAAAAGAATTGTAAACAGGATACTTATGCACCATAGGAAATAATATGCAGAAGCTTTCCTTTATTTTCAGTACACGTAGGATAGGGGTATCTCTACAGTAAGAGGCAAATTGGGAGCAAACTGTCAGCTGCTCTGCTGGACCCCACCTTGTACCCCTGAGACTAAGAAAGTTACACAAGCAACAGCTGCTGGAGGTTTGTTTGCACCATCCCTGCTATGAGAGAGACTGTTCTCAGTATTACCACATTAAGCAGGCTGTATATTCCGTTAAGGTACCACTTCTGACAACAGCGACATACATTCCTCCCCTCGTGTACTGCCCCTCATTTCAGATACAGGATGTAAAGTTTTGGCTTGCCTGAAAAACAGAACCATAAAGTGTTTTTCTTTATATTTACTTAACTTAAAATATATTGCTAGGTTGTCTTTTTTTTTTTTCCTAGCAAGGTGATAACAGCGGCGAATGTGGTGTACACGGAGAACATCCCACTGCTTTAATCCTTAGTGAAAATGAAGGAAAGGGAATTTTACATGCAGAAGCCTAGATCTGCAGAATTTAAAGCACATGGCTGAGTTTCAAAGCAACTTGTCAGCTTGTTTAAACACCTCAGTGTTCGATAGGTAAACAACACAGGCCTATATTTTAAAGGCCCTTCGTTAGCTAGACAATTGCTGGCAGGCAATTCCCATAGACTTATACACCAGAAAAAAAAAACAAACCCGGTATTTGTACCTTCTGGCTGCCTGATACAGAGCAGGGGGGGAAAAAAAGAATAATAAAGTGATTGAGCATCTTTTCTCCTGTGTAACAAGGATTTGGGTCAGGCTGCTGGCCACGACCCCTTATATCAGTAGCGAAGGTAAGCGTTTCAAAGCCGTCTTTCAAACCTGCTGTGTCAGGCTGTGTTTTGAGGATCAGCCAAAATCTTGGACTATGTGCACAGTTTGAAAATCAGGGTTTCCATCAACCTGCCAGGCACATGGCTATGTAAGGTTTAGGACACCTAATCCCTTTCAAACCTCCCCTGTTAGGACCCAGACACGAAGCCTGGACCAGGAGAGCCTGGCACACCTGGTTTTTACACAATGCAGAAGAAAAGAACCTACTTATGGAGGTTACATTTCAGTATAAACACAAATTGGTCCTGATGGGGATAACATGCAGTCTCTTTCTTTACTGAAAGGGAATTACAAGCCAAGAATTTAATGCATGAGGCTGAGGGTTAAAGCTAAAAGACACAGCTATTCTTGTTGGAGCTCACGTTCGCTTTTGAATCCAACTTTCTTGCTTGAAGTTGTCTTAGCTACAAGTTGAAACCTTCATTCATTGAGATTACCACATATTCAAAGAAAATGCACCTTTGAGATTTTACTATGATAAGGATAATAAGTTTCAACGCTTGGTATCTTTTTTTAGATCATTTCACAATAAGCCATGAATTTAGTAGGTAAAACAGAGATGAGTGCAAGAGTGCAAAGGGGTGGAAGGAACATTTTGTTCTGCTGCACAGCCCCATTCCCTTCTCTGTCCCCAAAACCTTGTACTGTTGGCATAAGGATGTGTCTGCCCTAGAGAAAGCCTTAGACATGCCCTAGAGAAAGCCCCACCATGGGCTGGGTCTCCTTTGTCACTGCCACACAATCAACAGCAATCAGATAAGGGCACATCTGCTTCTGGCTTGAACATTTGCTAATGCAGGATATCAGCACAACGGCATAATTCAAAATGCAACTAAAACGAAGGGAGGATTTACTAAATTGAGTGAAGAGCACATATGAAAGCTGCATATGAAAGTCACAGGGAATTCCAGTAGCTGAAGGCATGCACAGCAAACCCACCACTGCACTGCCCCAGCCTGCAGAGAGCATGAACCCTCCCTGACAGGAGAGACCTCATAGCTCCAAGTCATCTTTTTTGGATGTCAAGAAGAGTTGAGTCATTTGAAAGTCATCTTTCTGAGAAGTGAGATCTGGGGATCCTCCCTTCCTGCTGTTGTGCTTTACATCCAACTACTCCATAAGGAGCAAAGGCGAGGCGCTGCCTGCTCTCTGGGTCACAGCACTGGTTTTTGTAAAACCTCCAGCTCTCCAGGCACCTGCAGGTGAGGGCAGAACTTGCACCTTCCATCTGGCAAAGACATGGCTATTACATCTTTCTCAGTACTTGACATTTTACCAGCTGACTCCCTGACAGCCTGCGTGCAAGAACAGTTGTCAGCACGAGATTTTCCGGCAGGAAAACATATGGAAAACATTTGATTTTCAAAAATCAGATCAGTTTGCATCCCAAATTGTCTTGATTCCATGCTTTCTTTCCCCACTTGTTTGTTTATATGTTGCCATTTCAAACCTTTAACACAAGCTTGCTCAGTTCCATGTTTGCTGTTGAAACTACATTGTCAAGAGGATCACTTTCTGGAAAGAATCCTACTCTTCACAAGGGTTTAACCTCTCTAAATTGCTCCACAGTTGTGGCTACTGAGATGAATCTTCAATTACAAGAGGATTACAGTCTTTGTTTCTCCTTTGATTTGCTTTATTTTACAAGGCAAAAGGTCTTTCTCTTAATTATCCATCTTTGCTCCACATTTCCAAGATGTACCGACTGCCATGCCCACATCCCCACTCACAAACCCTTTTCACTCCAATGAGGGAGACTCCAATGGCTTATTTTCACAGGTTTTAAGAACAATGCTTAGGTTAGCAGTAAGAGAACATCAAGACAGTTCAGAAAGCATCAATTTCCAACAAACAGCATGACTACTGCAGCTCTGCACTTCTTAAAAATTTTGCTGAATTGGGACAAAAATCTTATGAGACTGGAGTTTATGACATCTCCCAAATTTCAGATTCTAGGCCTTGACAAAGAATAGAAATGAAGTGAAGTTCTCGGTACAACTTAGAGGAGTCCCTTTTGCAAAGCATTTTACATCTGTAAGAAAAGTCCTTTTGAAAGTAAAGCCATTTTTGTAGAAAAAATTAAGGAAGAAAAAGCAGAATATTTTCCAAAAGTGGCAAACAGAATATTGGAAAGTGTTTTGGAAAACACTTTCTAAAGTATAACATTTTGGTTTTTCACTTGGAAAAACACATGTGAGGATGCTCCTATTTTCAAGTAGATAAAAAGTAAAGTAGGACTTCTAGTAATACTAGGTTTGGGGTTTTTTCAAATACTTTTGCAACAACAAAAAAAAAAAAAAAACCAAAAAAAAACCACACAACTTTTGCTTCTGAACAGTAAAAAACTAGAAATATCAGCTTTTTTCTTCCTCCTGTCACCAGTTCAGAAGAACATTTCAGAATGTTTGATTTTATACCTGGGCAATATTGAAGGTTCATGATTTAATTTTTTCCCAAATGCACTGGGCCAATTCCTTCTCAAATTTTAAAGAAAAGCTTTTCCAAGCAGAAAGTTGGAATTAGCAATCACTTGCCTTCCAATAACGGGACTGGGGAGCAATGGGGAATGTAAAAGCAAGGGCTGAGCATAGTAACTGCTCTGTTCAACTTTGAAAAAGTCCAACAATAGTGGAATTTATAACGACTACCTTGAAAACTAATTACTGGTCTTGTTTGTGCATCCATTCATTTGGGAAGGAAAGAGTACGTCCTCTCTTGCACAGCCAGTTGGGGTGACAGGAGATTCCAAGACTGATGGTGTCTGTTTTTCTCTCCTTTAGCATGAAAGGATTCACGATGGAGACGTGGTAGCAAGGTGTCAAGCAACTTTCCTGGAATGCGTTCCTTCAGGAAGAAAAGACAGCACTGCCTTATTTTATGGATGTCACTGAAGTAGACTTTGAAGTTCTTTGGAAGCACATCCCAAACTTGGCATGGGAAACCACAGCAACAATCATACCTGTTTGACAGATGATTCCTTTAAGTACAACTTGTATGGAGCAGTCTACAGCGTGGTCTTCATCCTTGGTTTGATTACTAACTGTGCCTCCCTCTTCGTTTTCTGCTTTCGGATGAAGATGCGAAGCGAAACGGCCATTTTCATGACAAACCTGGCTGTTTCAGATTTGCTGTTTGTGTTCACTTTGCCTTTTAAAATTTTTTATAATTTCAACAGGCATTGGCCTTTTGGAGATAGCCTGTGCAAGATTTCTGGCACGGCATTCCTCACTAACATCTATGGGAGCATGCTGTTCCTCACCTGCATCAGCGTTGACCGTTTCCTTGCTATCGTCTATCCATTCCGATCCCGCACCATTAGGACCAGGAGAAATTCTGCCATAGTCTGTGCTGGTGTTTGGACACTGGTCCTCAGCGGTGGCATTTCAGCTTCATTGTTCTCCACAACCAACGTTTCCAACACCAGCACAACCTGTTTTGAAGGTTTTTCCAAGCGCATCTGGAAAACCTATCTGTCTAAGATCACTATATTTATTGAAGTGGTAGGTTTCATAATTCCTTTACTACTCAACCTTACGTGCTCTTCTCTAGTTCTCAGGACTCTCCGGAAACCTGCCACCTTGTCTCAGATTGGGACAAACAAAGAGAAAGTGTTGAAAATGATCATTGTGCACGTGGCCATTTTTGTTGTGTGCTTTGTGCCTTACAATTCCATACTCTTCTTGTATGCTCTGGTGAGGTCCCAAACGATAGCCAACTGCTCCTTGGAGAGGTTTGCGAGGACAATGTACCCAATCACATTGTGCATTGCAACGATGAACTGCTGCTTTGACCCATTCATCTATTATTTTACATCAGAATCCTTCCAGAAGTCTTTCAACATTAAAACCCAGATAAAAATGGATTCTCTTTTCAAGACTGAGACACCTTTAACAAAGACTGCACTACCAGCACCACAGGATGAAATAAGTGACCAGGCTATTACAAACGGAGGAGACCCAACATCTGAATCACATTTCTAGCAAGATGTTTACACATGGAGTTATCCCCCATTGACTTTTGATTAGCACCATGTGTGAAATAGTTGTTTTCAGAATACATGGGTTGACACATGGCGTTAATGAAGAAAACTTGCTGGAGGATAACTACACAGGTAAACAAAACCTGGATGCTGGGATGGTCCCATCAGATGCAACAGGAGAACATGAAATACAAAATTCCAGATGGATCTCCCTTTGGAGATTATGGATGAGTAATAATGCATGCACTAAGGAGGAAACAGTATAGATTCTTTAATCAGAAGATGCCAATATTTGGCATTTTTTTTCCCCAGCACCTGACACGGGACAAGTTGGGAAATAGAAAATCTAATTTTCTTAGAGATACCTGCCAATATTTCATGCTTCTGGAGATGCATCATCATATGTTAACTCAATAACTTCACACAATATGTATGTTTGCTTAAAGAGGCATAATAAAAGCTTTTGGCTTTTCCTTATTTCACTGCAAGAGCATACATCCTGGTTTTACTAGATACAGGCACGTTGAATTTATTGTATGGAGAGGTTAGAAATGTAAATAATTGTTTTGAAAGAAGGTAAAACAGTTGCTTGGTGATAGAAGAGAAAATAAGAGACAAGATAATTAATAATGCAGTTTTGAAATAAGAAGCTTCATTTTTGTCAGATTAAGCTGTCCTTTAATTTATTTTAAATGCAGCCTCTAGGGAGGAGTAAAGAGCACATTACTGCTCTGCTGCACCTGAGCTTTTATGCCCCAGAGATTACTTATATGTGACTATTTCTGGTAAGGGCTAAACCATCAAGTCAGCCAAAAGTGCCTGAAACACCAGAGTTATTGCAATTCCAAAACTTTTATAAGAAAATTGTGTAGAGCTGAAGGGCTGAAGAACCACAGAGTGCTGACCTTTCTAAAGAGCTTGTTCGGATACAGACAGTTGGTGTCAGAGTATCCAATTAACAGAAGATCTTTTAAGTGATTGCTTGCTGGTTTTTGCTCTGCAGTCAACTAATTAAACTAGAAGGTCTTAAAGTAACTCCAAAAGAATAGTAAGTAAAACCAGTTAGCTGCGCTTTTTTCTTAGCTACAGCAGTGTTTTCTTGTTTTTTTCAATTAATTTATTGCATATCCTGCATTCCCTTTTATAGATGTGGATTATATAAATACACAGAAAGTTAACTGTCTGTATGTCATTGCCTTTTACTCCAGCCACCGTTTCATATTTGAAGCTCTGCTGACCTTTACAGACTGATTCATTCTTAAGTGTTAGACACACAAATGAGAAAAACAATTTCACTTGAAGAAGTATGAAGTTACCAGTTGTTAGATCAGTAATCTACATTTTCCACAGTACAGCATAAAACTATTTCTAGGACTCTGTTGCCAAAAAAGTGGCAGACAAAATATTAATTGAACAGATGTTTTCCACTCAACTATTTATCTTAAGTCTCTCAGATCCAGCCTCATGAGATACTGAGAGCTACACATCACATGTGATCACTACTTAGAGCAATCAGAGGTTTGTAAAGTTTGCAAGTAATTCAGCCACCAAAAAGAAAATGTTATGCTTTGAAGGGAATATTTATTTAGCACTACATTCACTTTGCATAAAAAAAGTCAGTTGCTTACCAAGGCTAAGTCAGACCCCATAGATCATCTTATTTTAGCCCTAAAATGACTGTTGCTCATCTATTCCTCCTGGCTTTTGGTTTTTACTGCAGAAAAGTATGTGATCAACTAATTATACACGGGGAGTGTGAGAACAGCCAAACTATTATACCTCAGCTTTAAGTTGCAGATATATTTACTAGAAACTTGCACACGAGACTGGCTTGAGAGGTTCTTGTTGTCTATTAAACCCTCAGATAACGGCCCTTTAGAGCAGGAACAAAACATTAAAACAAGGACAGATCACTCAAACTAGTCGGTGGGATGAGACACATGTGGTAGGACAAGGGCACAGTCAATTACAGTGAATTTGGCAGCAGCTGGGAAAAGTTTACCTTAAACAGAAGCAATGAGCTGTGTTTTAAGAAGCCTCAGTATTTGCCATTTAACCATTTGCAAAGTGAGAGCCAGTGCCATGCCCCTTTCCTTCCCGTGCAGGCCTGAACCGAACTGTTTAGAAGGCTTTTTAAAATCTGTATTTCCTTTGGCTGATGAGCAGGTTTCAACACTTGCTATAAAATGTATGCATTTCAGAGAAGCTGTTTCCATAACTTGAGATCAAAATGCAAAGGGAGCCAGAAGGGATTTTACGGGCTTCAATACAGGCAGGGTTTTCCGTAGGCAGCAAACCATCCTTCACACCACAACGCTGTCAATGGAAGAAGAGTGGGTTGTGAAACCATCAACAACTCTGACACGTCCCAAGATGTGCGAGAGAAGTGAGGCACCCCAGTTCCACTGCCCCACCATTAACTGGTTGTTAAAAATTGCACCTGATGAGATAAGAGCTCTGTTTTCAGGGATGGGACAGAGAAGGAACAAGAGTGGGAAGGATTCACAAAAAAGCTGAGGGTGCTTTTCAAACCCTCTTCCTCTTTGCAAGAAAAATATGTGGTAAATAAGTGCTCTTCTCTGAGGCAAAACCCCTTATTATGTAGTTTTACAGAGAGAGACAAAAAAAACAAAAGAAAAAAACTTCTTTATATGCCAACTTACTCTCAATGGGCAACCTTTTAACTGTCAGCTTGTAAGTCATATTTTAAAGCTGCTTCTTTCCACTTGCCAGCAAGAAGCAGACAGATGAGAATCCTGAGTTACATGGGGTTTGGGAGCTTCACGGGACAGGGCTGGTCTCACACGTTGTGGCTGCTCAGTCACTTTGGGGTAAGCAAGAACAGAATTTGACCCAGCACCTCCACGCTAATAGCAGAGGAACATCTTGTTTGTAAGAATCCTGAAAGACCTTCTGCTCTCTGCTCCACAGACCTTCCTCTAGTGAAATCAAAGGGAAGAAAAAAAATAAAAATAAATCTACCCTAGAAACCACTGTCTAGCCTTCTTAAGGAAATGTTAAAAGAGAGAAGGGAAAGAACTGCGTGTGACTGGACAACCTCCAGGCTGCACATACATAGCTTAACTGTAATCCGAGCATAATGGGTGTCTTTTTCTAAGTGAAACTAGTGCCAATGCTTACAAATTTCTGTTTGCAGTTTTATAGGGCAAGAGCTGTGGTCGATATTCTCACATAAAATGTAATACTATCATCATGTGCCAAAACACTAACTGAAAAGATTCATTATTTTGTAATTTAATACCTTATAAATTATATGGAAATCATATGTTGACTGACACTCACATCTGGTAGGACAGTTCTTGACTAATTTTTTTTTTCCTAGGTCAGGTATACCAAGTAAATGCTCTACGGTTTGTGTATAAATAACCAATTATGCATTCAGAGGGAGGAAAAGTAGTTTTTCAGATGCTGGTAAAGCTAAGCTGGAAGGAACGATGTTGGTAAAAAGAAAAGTAGATTCACAGTTTCTCTGGCTGAGGTGCAGCTGAGTGCTTCTTCTCCCCATCTGACAAAGGTCTATTGTCAGCAAGCAGTACACACCAGAGTCATTAGTTTAAAAGCAAAAATCAAATTAATTAGAAGTCAATGCCTTTAGCTAGCTGAAGCCAAGAGACAGAGTCCACCAATCCTCTCAGATACTAAACATACAGCACTTATCAAGGATTTCATTGCTCCCAACCAGCTCACTTTTCATATTCCCCCGTTCTCCGTATGGGATTCATTCACTATAAATAAGCTCACCACACGCTTTGCAACTCATTATTCTGCTGAGAAGCTGAAGTTCTGAAAAGGAATATGAAAACCCTCTCTGCCCAAACCCACCTTTGTATACACACATCTACACAAAACACCACACTGGGCTGAGTTTTCATGGTAAATGTCATGACAGGAGGAAGCAGGACATTGTGTTAGTCATCGTGAAAGCCCCTTCTCTTACAGTAGGCTTTTCTTAGTAGCACAACTGGCTCTACATCAGATGAAAGGTGCCAAGTGTTCCTGGAACAGCACAAAAGTTCCCCAGCTTTGCAGAATCAGTGCAAACCACTCAGGCAAGGTAAGGGGCAAGGAGGTAGCACAAGTCACAAGAGTTATGTAAGTAAGAAGGATGAAAAGTTCCCATGTTGCACATGCAAGTAGGCAGCTGCTGATCAGAGAGCAAGGTTCTGTTCTTCCTAAGCTTGCTCATCACAGGCCTGCTGCATGGATTCAGCCTCCAGATCCCTCTAAAAATACCCCCATGGCAGTTGTAGGAAGTTCTCCCTGTGGTGCTGCAGAGGTGATGGGGTGACACTGCCCGCTCTCCCTCCTGGCCTTCAACCCAGCAAAATCTGCTCTATAACCCAGAGAAGTCTTCCCTCCAACAAACAGCTGGTGAAAGAAAAGGGGACCAATTTGATAAGATTATACAACACCTCTGATGGTCTTCTTGAAGGCTGGTATCCCTAAAGAGTCCGTTTACCCATTAACAGTCCATGTCATTCCCAGAATGTGGATTTGCAACACACAACAAAAGCTCATCTACACAGTGCTCTGTTTGGAGAGGACAAAAATAGGAGGCTTGAGGGAACTGAGGGGGAACGGCCAAGACTGTTTCCACAGCACACCATGGAGGTCCTCAGGTGATTATCAACCCAGGCTGCAAAGTCCAAGAAGAGCAGGCAGAGGGGTGCCTGCTGGGAGCAGCATCACCAGGCTCCTGTATGTCCACAGCTCCACTCAACAGGTGGTGGCATAAAGGTGACCATCCCCCAGAGAGGGTCAGAAGAGCCACCCTGTGCTTCTCCACTAGCACAGGGCACCAAAAGCCTGGCTGGGTCTCACTGCACTTGTTGAACAAACGTAACCCCAAGCATAGGATCACCCCAGAACTTTGCTGCATCTGAAAGGACGGACTGCAAATAGTTCTTTGGGTAGGATTTAAGAACAGAAACAAAACAGCCCTCATTCCAGTAAGCAGATTATGTTGCTCAGCATTAATTTAAGACAGAGGCAGAGCTATTCTTCATAAGATTAGAAGTCCAAGCCCCATTCTCTCCTCTAATGCCGGAAAAGCTCTAATTTTAACTTCTGGATGCTGACCTCAAGCTCACCCCAAGAGTCCTGTCTGGGTACAAGCTGTGCATTCACTCCCTGGCACTCTCCTAAGGACCATACCTCACATCAGCCCCAAGATGTTGTGCTACAGGGATGTCATGTTTAGAAAAATCTGTGAGAGATTCAAGATGATGCACTCAAAGAACCCAGAAAGTGAGGAAGACCTACCCAAAATGCCTTGTTTTTTCTCTTGGTACCAATTCGAGCTACTAGATTTTTCTCCATTTCATGTTTGTTCTGTCAATATCTGGGTATATTCTGAAAGGCTCATTCTACCCCTTGCAGTGCTTTTTGCCGTAGACGTGCAATGTTGGGAGCTTGCACCAACAGAAGGGTGGAAGTTTGCCAGGTAGAGCTAGATAGAGTTGATGTGGCCAAGTGTGAAGGGCTGTGCCCATGAGGCTCTTCTTGGGGAAAAGGGCTGGTTGAATTTTGGACCCTGCTGGGGGCAGAGGAAAGGCAGAAAACAGTCTTAAGCTTGTCATTTAACACAGTGATTTTAACCTCAATGTAATGGGCAAACTTCACCACAAAGAATAGCATAGAGCTATTCTTGCTTGGGATTTTTTTCCTCCTCATGCAACCTGTCACTTCATTTTAAAATAATGTTTTACACTGCTGGCTGTTCTCAGTTTCAATTCTTAAATTTAACTTCCACGTAAAAAATAACAGAACAGTCATCTACCTAAAACACTGGGGCAAGCAAGGAGTCGAGTGGTTTCTTTTTAGGATCACTGTGTATATGTTTTCCCAGAATACTTAACTGTCCAGTACCCAAGAAAAGCCTGTGCTAGCTTTCGTCTGCCTGAGGGATTCTGACCAATGTAAATATTGTACAGAACTTAACAAGGCACATCTTCTGCACTGTTTGCTCTTTTGTGTATCTGTGAGTATGTGTGTGTGTGCATAATGCAAAAAGGAAAGTTTTTTCCGGAAAAACAGCATGTGTGAGTGTGCTCATTTACTCTGACTTCTATAAATATACATATTAACTGGAATAATATTTAAACCTCTTTAGAAACTCTGAGTACATCCAGCACACAAGGAGAATTTCCTGAAAACCATCAGCATGGGAAGCTGGTAATTCCTTTTTGTTGTTTTATAGAAATCCCAGCTCCTTCTGAGGCAATGCATCAACCTCCATCGAATCTGCAGTCACAGAATTCTTTCTTGAAACTCATTTGCTAGATCCCTTCTGGATGTCAGTATCCTGAGACCACAACTGACAGATAAGATGGGAGCAGTTGCCTCTGAAGCTGTTTTAATAGATTTGTTTCCCTGAGTTCCCACCTCTCCCTCTGGCACATGAATGACAAAATCAGAGCCTGGGCTGTCAAAACACCCTCTGTCCCTGCTTGTGCCTCCCATAGTTGCCCTCCCTTCACCACACACATGTGTAGTCCTTCTTTCACCCTCATATTTCCTACTTTTTGAGCCTTGCTGGAAGGAGTTTATATACTATTATGGCACACCCAATTCAAAAAGAAGGTGAAGGTAAATAGCCTCTCTCTAAGGGATAAGGAAAACATCTTTCTAGACTTGGTGTTTTGGCTGATTCCAAACTCAGCCACAGCACAGTTCGTCCCTCACACTAATGGAATAAAGTTAAATCCTGAAATACTGTTTGACCAGCAGAAGGACTGTGCTGCTTCCAAAGCTGGCATCAAGCTGTGTTATCTCTGGAAGCAAGAAGGCAGAAAAGCCATCTCAGCAAAAGTAATCATTGAGATCTTACCATATGGCACACTGATTTAGCAGCTGACAGGCAATGGAGATGTAATTTTGTATGCTCAATCGATATTAGCTGCATTAGGGAGCTGGGGAGAGTGCTTTAACCAGAGGCGTCCCATGGCACAGCATCAGATGAGCACAGTGGGGCACCACAGGGAGGATTGCTTTCTACTGCACAGATGTGAAATCTTGGGTTGGAAACACTTCCACAAATTTTATGTAGATCACAAGTTAAAAAAAGTTATCTTATGTTCTAGTAACAACACCCTGTTTTTATTAGCAATACAAATTCTAGCACATTCTGTCACTGTCCATTACAGAACCTGTACAGTAACACTCACAACCTGGACTTAAAAAATCACCACAATAAACTCTTGTGTAAGCACAGGGCATGATTCAGCAAGGTTCAGATGCTGACCACACTGCTCCTGGCATGGCAGTAAAGTCATTTTAACAAGTGAATATATTTTGGTACAAATAGTACAATCAGCACCCCTCATACAGAGCTTGAGGTAACGATGGAGTTGAAGTTTATTCACTCAACTCAGCTATCAGAAGAGAAACAAGATTGTCTTCTTGATATTGCTCAAGTGCAGGAAAACTGACTTCTTAAAACCAGTATAAAGCCAGACGTGTAACTACCTGACTGCAGCCATACCCAGGAATTCATTTGAAAAGACTTTGATTCATTTGCAGATTTGCACAGGAAAACAGTTCGGATTTATCAAAGGATGAATTTCAGCCTCAAGTCCAACAATCACATCCTGCTAAATGTCCTTCTCTCAGTAATGTCTGGAGAAGGCATTTTGTGTTTCTGGCCCTTGGTTATGCTGTTTTCACTGCTGGCAGTGGTCACTTGGCATACGTACAACTGGGAGGCCACAGAGCAAGGGGCCAAGGGTTCCAATTAAAATTCCTCCACTAACCTAAAGATTTTGCATTGCAAATTGTATAATTTGAAATACATCTTCTCTCAGCGTTGCTCATGATAATTTCTTTGTTTCCCAACCCCACTCCCACTTGTGTATATGAAAGACAAACTGGTGTGACAGAGCCATCCCACCCCAAGAGAAAGGGGACTACTGGTAAGACCCGTTTGTCACGATGTCACCCATCTGTCACCAAGCCATAAGTATGGTGGCCCTTTGGCAGTTCAAATCTCTATCTTCTTCCCCTAAATTATCTCATCAGCACGAACTAGAAACAAGGATGAAGGAGGTAGGCACAAGACACTGTCATACAGCAGACACTCATACTCCCAACTACTTATTCTACAACTCAACCTTTAAACACAGTGTATGTTGGTTAATTGATGCTCTCTAAAAACAGGATTTCACAGTTCAATTGCCCCTCTTTTTTTTTTTTTTGAGGGGTGGACAATAAAACTGATCTTGGAGGCTGACACCCACTCTTCTCCTCACACCCGTCTTCCAGTGCCCTGGAGCTGTGCAACAACTGCTTGGGAGGTTACATTGTCTACCAGATCACTGCAATGATCTGACTTAAATATAATTATTTCCACCACCTTCCCCCAAAATTAGATTTTATTTTTAACCTAGGATCATTTAACCAGGTTCCTGTTAAGAGCTCTGTCCTACCAATGGCACAGTTGAGGGGGAGGGGTCCATGGGGGTAGGACAACATAAACATCTAAAGCCAACTTTGCAGCTCAGAGCATCACAGAGCCCCTTTCCCAGAAGGAAGGGTAGGTGTGTAGTGGAAGTGGATTTCCATGGATTTTGATTTTGCATGATTTCCAAGTCTTAAATACAAGACCTTGAACATTTAAACTCCCTAGATAATAAAGACTAGCACCACACCGAAACCATTCTTAGAGGGCAGATAAAATGCAGAAAACCTGTAGTTCAGATCAGAGTTATCACAGTTTTGCTGTTCAACATAGAAATTGAGCCATTGCACACATCATTTATGCTGCACAACCTCACTGGCTGCACACATCCCCCAGCAAACAATCATCCTCCTTACTTTGAGAGCCTGACTCATACTCCATTTTTAGTTAGTTATCTCAACTCGTTTGGGTTTGCAGTCCAGGCTCTCATAACATCGGAGTCCTTGGGAAAATTAAACAATAGCATTAAAAGCATCCTTTAGAGTCATGAGGAAGCCTGCAGATGAGGAGACCCAGTTATCACTTCATTCCTACTAGACAAAGCAGGACAGTTTGAGTGTGCCAATCAGTCAAAACCCAAAGAGGAAAAAACCTCAGGATAACTACTGTCAGACAGTGAGAACAATTGCATCAAAACCAAAGATCTTGAGGAGTCCTTTGTGACAGACTGCCATGGCCTTGAGCTAGATTTTGACTGACATAAAAACTGCAGGACTGGACATTTTGGTTACTCAGGGATGTTAAACATCACATGTGGATTTGTCCAATACCAAATCCTCAGGCTTTGTGTGATCTAACGCTTCAGCAAAGGGCCCAAGGACACGCTACAGTAAGAAACTAGCAATGAGTTAAGTTATTTAAAAGCAAAATAAACAGAAATCAAGCTTGTGTAGTTACCAAACTATGAACTCGTAACAGACCCTTCAGTATGTGACTGAAAGTTAAGCCAATATAAGCCTGCTATAAGCAGAAGTAAGCATCCCAGTGTAGTAGGCTACTAAACAAGTTTAATCATACCTTCTGCTAAGGCCATTTGTCTTTTTCCCTTGTTGATGAGGTCTACAGAACAAGATGTTGTATTAGAGAGACCTGATATTAATTTTAAGGGGCACACTCAAGCATTAGAAGGGAGATTTAGATTAGATCTTAGGAAGAAGTTCTTTGCTGTGAGGGTGGTGAGGCACTGGAACAGGTTGCCCAGGGAAGTTGATGCCCCATCCCTGGAAGTGTTTAAGGCCAGGCTGGATGGGGCTTGGAGCAACCTGCTCTAGGGAGAGGTGTCCCTGCCCGTGGCAGAGGGGTTGGAACTTGACGATCTTTGTGGTCCCTTCCAACTCTGACTATTCTATGATTCTATAATTCAATACTGACAACACCAGTTGAGGTCCCCAGTGCCTGAAGATCTGCCAGACAGCAGTGCCTGGTGCACACTAACACAGAGGAGAAAGCTCACAGGTAGAGGAAGCAGCACTCTGAATGACATAACCCACCAGCCAAGCTGACAAGTCATCAGGTCCAAACACCTCTTGGTGACAGGGATAACAGAAAAAATGGTTTCAAGTGTGGTTCCTTCTAAATAACTTCCCAGTGAGGTGGCAAAATCTTTGCAAGGTGCTGTGAACCTAAAGCAACAACCATAAAAAAAACCCCACAGTCAGGTTTGTTGCCTTCTAGCTCTAAGATGCAGACTGACCCAGAAGTAACTACACACCTGGTTGTGAGATACTGGAGTGCTCACAGCAATGCACGCCCCACACTGCTCAGTTGCTGCTCTCCTGCAAGGCACCAACCCCCCCAAAACCTGCTTCAGAGCAGTCAGTAAGACAAAACCACCAGATATGCCACGAGGTTCTCTCATCTCTATGGGCAGTGGCCTGAAAGCACACCCTTGCTGTACGCCAGTCCGTATCTGACTGCACGCTATGCTTTAAGGAGCCAAAAGGACAGAAGAGTAAGAAATGAGCACAGTAAGGAGTCCAAGATTATCCCACCAAGATATCTATCTCAAGGAAGTCATTTAAGTGATTTCTAGGAGTAGCTTGTACTACAGAGGAGGGTAAGGATTTAGGAGAAGCTCAGCAGAAGGAGAGAAGTTGCGTGCTGGAAGTAGAACACGAACTTCCCAAAATAACGTATGGGCTTGAATCTTCCACAGGATTTACATCCACTTGCCAAGGTGGCTAGATGCCAGCCCAGCTCGCACCTGAAATCCCTGTCCCCTTCTTCAGAGTACTGCACTGTGCTCCAGGTCTAATAAATCCCAGCTCTCCGCAGGGGTTTGCTGGCTGAGGAACAACTCTGAGCTAACACGGCCCCGTTGTTTCCGTTCGAGCCTTGGCTTGCACCTGGCCAGCCCAGAGCAAGAGCAAAGACAGCCCACGCCAACTGCAAAAGCACCCAACTTCAATACATCAGGTGCTTTTCAAACAGTTTTGCAGTGCAATGTGCCCTTTTATTATTGTTATTATAAACAGGATTTTTTTTCTTTAAAACCAGAACAAGCTGGAAACTGGTTTTGCAAAAAAGTTTCATCATCTTCGACATCTTAGACTGAAGGAGGGAAGGGAAAAAAAATAAATTCACAATCCTTTGCCAAAGCGATTCCCCCCTTGCCCGTGAGTCACCAGTTTGACTCAGCCCGGTGGGACAGGAGCCATCTGACAACAATAGAAATCTGGCACTTTGCATCTGAGAGTTAAACAGGCTCACGCGCCCTAAAAATAAAGCCTGCTAAGCTGCTGAAGTCGTATTTTCCTACGAAATTTCCTGCTGAGCAGTTCCAGCCATCGTTTGACCACATACTGCCTCATTGATAGACCTTCTTGGTTTATTGTAGGCAGAGAGATTTAATTAGTAAGTAAGGAAGCAAGGAATTCCTGTTGGGTTTGGGTTGTTTTTTTTTTTTTTTTGAGGGGGGAGTAGGGGGGAAGAACAAATTAGACAAAAAAAATTATGAGCTGTGCACACATTTTCCTGGCATCAGTGTCACTTCAGAATAAGCAATGCTATGAAACACACCACCTTCCTCTCCATGTGTCTCCCCTTTCCTTCCCTTCATAAAGTATGGTTTAAATAAAGAAACATCTGCAGAAACTCCGCAGCAGATGAGCCCTAATCAGGCAAAGATAAATATAAGCATCTGGGGCGCGCACAGAGGTGTAGGATACCAAGGGCCTGCGAGAAACGGGTGCCAAGTCCCTTGAACTGCAGATTAGAATTGGCTGAGGTTTCAGGGAGCCAAAAGCCTAGCCTCGGAACTGGGAAAACGTGCTGGAGTACAGGCAGAGCAATGGGGAGTACTTATAGGAAAGTACATACTGATGTAGCACGGTACAAAAAAGGACATCTCGGTGAAATAGGAAACGTTACAAGCAAATCTATATAGCAGCTGGATGGAACGAGTTCCTGACTACACGCAAAGAAATTTGTGGTGTGCAGAGCTCATGGTTGGAGCTGGAATTGCCCTTTGGTTCAAGAATGACTTGTCTTCTGCGTGGAAGCTCTCAGAAGTAGGCTCTGTCTATCTCTGTATCTTTCTGTCTGTACTTCAGGAGAATCCAAGGCGAAACTCCCCACCCTGAAGGGAGATTTCTTGGGAAAATACAAGCCATTAAGGGTCCCAGTCATGGAGGAAAGTGCTCTTTGGAGGTTTTACAAAAATGAAGGTACTTAATGCTTTCCACTACAGAAGCAGCAGTCTATATACAAACAGTACAGTCACCTTAATTCATGCAGTGCTTCTTAGCTATACTGTCTCACCATTAAAACAATCTTTATCTGGTAACAGTGATCAACACCACAGCCATCTCTGCTTCAAACAGGAAATCTAAGCAAACACCAGGCAGGGCTCTGAGAGCAAACAGTGACTTTTTCAGCAGCCGCTGCTGGTAGTGTTTTCACACCTCTCTCCTGGACTGCTCTTTCCCTTGCTCTTCTGCTAAATATTTCACCAGGGGGAGATGGGTAAGGCAGGAGACTTAAAGCAGTTCCTCATAAAACCTGCTCAGTTTCATAGCCCGAGCTCCAGCAGTAAAATTTCATCTGGTAAGGCTAAACAGACAGTTGCAGCTGGAGCAGGGTGAGACCAACAGCTAGAACAGGATATATTTTTACTGGCTTTGTCTCACTTGACTGCTGCAGAAAGAAACCTAAAGGGCTCTAGGCAGAGGAGCAGAGATCAAATTTACTTCCTACTCTTGCAGAGCTTAAAGTGAAAGAACATATATTCTACAGTGCTCTCTCATGAAAAGTATCAGGCATATTTTTACTCTTCTCCCCCCCTCCAACCCTTTCTATCTTTCTGCAATAGCCTATGCATGGCTGCTCTGGATAAAGACCAGAGACAAGGTCTGGTATCTGTCTGTATCATTGACATCACACTGGATGTGCTGAGCCACATCACAAAGTTCCTGAGATACATTAAAGGACACATTCAGAGGAAGAATTCAACCAGCTAATTTTTTTTTTTTTTTAACATGCTTGGCCCCATATGCAGAACCAGGGGCTCTGCAAGAGGCCTGTAGACACCTTACAGAGCTGATGAAAGCTGCACCTCTCAGCTTTACAGCACTCTAAGCCAGAACTGCGAGGTGCTTATGAAGTAGAGTCAGATTGTACAGCTGAAGGTCACATCTTGCTTTGCACAGAACAGCACAGTCTGACTGTAACCTCACACCACGGAAAGAATCCTCCTGTCTCCATTATTTCACAGGACTAAAGAAAATAATTCTTCCAAAACCTCCATCTCCCCAGTCGTTTCGGTAATGAAGCAGCTCAACATCACAGCGTGCGACACGATTTCAGACCCTGAGAAGGAATTAGCTGAAAGCAAGTGATCACAGAGGCTGCCAACTTGCCACTTTCTCAGGTTTCTCAGGAAAAGAGCTGGTTGTAGGTAGCAGGTTTCTAATTCACACTCTTCTGTTCACACTGGGACATGAAAAGCAAATAAAGAAGAAAGCTGCATCCCCACATGGAAAACAATGTTGTAACTAAAAAAAACCACAGGATTGAAATATGAAGGGATGCAGATAACTCAGAAGTTGAATGACTGTGCTAGCGAGCAAGCTCCAGTGGTATTTTGGAGACCATCCTAAAAAAGGCTATTTATTCCTAGCACCATAGCGACGAAAAATAGATGTGTGTTAGCTCCTCTTGTACTGCAGCCAGGCTTGCAGTCTTGTGTCTCCAGCAGGAAATCAGGGAAAGAATTTTGATTACAAGTGATCACTGCTGAAGATGTGTATTCAGATAAAAGGACTTTTCATCCAGTTCCTTTTGTTTCTTGATTCATAGTCAAACTCTAATCCTATGCATATGGCCTAGCAAGTTTGAATTTCCATAGCAACTCTTTTACAAACTAGCTTCAGGATAGCAGAGAAAGCTGGCAAAGGGGAAAGTGTCATTATTTAAATACCTTATTACTATTACTTCTACAGGAAATCTGATGCCAAACGCAACAGAACAACTGGACTTATTTTTAAGCTTGATCTATTTAAAAGTAAAAACTCCTCCAATGTGAAAATCCTTCATTTTAGGACTTGCAAATTCTGCTCTGTGTGGTCTATAGATCTATACCTCATCTAAAACGCTCTGTTTCCTAAAGGAAGAGGCAAAATTTCCGGTAAAGGTGTAGGGCAGGAAGGCAAAGCAGTCTTTATTTTCAGGGGTGCACACTTTGATGAATCATGCAGAAACTTTTTTAGTTCATTTTCTCTGCGATAGTTCCGTTACAATCTGTTGTAACATCAAAGCAAGTACCTTTTGTAGCCACACTGGCCAACAGAGGAAAAGGCAGGACAGATTGGTGACATGGAAAGTGATGTCCCTTTAAACAGTCTAGATCTTCTCCATTAGCTGAAGGACTGACATTTATGCAGTTTAGTTAGAAATATACAGAAAAGAAGAACATTTTCCCCATGTGTTGCACATCATTTGTTTCTTTCTGAACAAGCCCACCCTCACCAGTGGCTTCAGCTCAGGTATAACTGCGACACAGGTAGGACTAATGTGAACCCCAGACACAACCTTCAGTGTCCAGAACTTCCCAAAGCCAACCCTCAAAACTGAAGGGGAAAAAAAAATTCGCCTTAGAGAGCTCTTTGCTGAGCTGACCCTGAGCTATTACAGACATGGAAGAACTAGTTCAAGTATCTCACCAAGATGTCGGTTGCACACTATGTCTGTATCAGAGTTGGAACTGTTTGTACAGGGCATTTTCCCCCCAACCATGGAAATGAGACAGACAAGTTTTCCTTGAAACAACAACTATCCCCCAGGCATTGAATTGTACAGTCAAACCAAACCAACAAAACAAGGCATAACAACCAGAGTCTGCAAGCTCCTGCAGTTTGGACACCTGAAGCAGCAAACCACTGTCCGGACCAGCGCTGGAGCTTCATGCACAAGTGTTTTCATGGCCTCTACCTTCAGAGCCGAATGCTAAAGCATTGTTGTTTCCCCCAATACTTAATTCTAGCAGTGGGAAGGAAGCAGCTGAGTATTATTTGGCTGTGAGTAGCCAGGTGTGCTGGGTTTCACTTCAGATGGCCAGCCATCCTACCATGGCCATCAACAGGCTTGGCCATGTAACACATTTTGATTTCATGGTAGAGCTCTTGAGACAACAGCCATGCAATTATTTAAAACTATCTAGAATTTAGATTAAAGGCAACATCAGTATTTCTCTTCACTCTTTGAAGCTCTGGTGCAAGTTTCAGATGAGAGCTGAGGTTAGGACACACAGCTCATGCAGGTATATTTCTAAGCACATTCCCAAGCACATTCCCTAGGCCAGGACTCAGTTCTCTTAAAGTGTCACCGGGATGGCTCATTAGACACTGTAACAAGCAAAACCACAAAGCATCCCATCTCAAAGTAAGACTCTAGAACATTAAATATTTCTACCTTTCAGCTTTTGTGAACAATAAAAACATGGCATACCTGAAAGGGAGGTTTGCATAGTCAGTGCTCTGATCCAAAGACACAACACTCAGCAAGCAGCAGGATGCAACCACAGGGATGACACCAGCTGATACCTGCTGGCAGATTGCAGGACTGATGAGACAGGATCAGGTATGAGGGTCATCCCAACACTTTTCTGCCTGACATCTGGAGGTAGACCCTGAAAAGGAATGCACTTGTTAGCAGCCTGTATTTGTGCACTCATCACATTTCAGGGACAGAGATCCCACCCACTATTAGGCAGGTCCTGCTTACAGCATCTTATGCCACTTTTGAAGGTAAAAATCAGTCCTGGTACCAGCTTTGCAGCCCTCCACCTGCCCTCAGAATTGAGAATCCACCTGGATATTGTCTGGCAACTGCTGCTCTCCAAATGCATCTCATCAATTACACCCAGTTAAATGTGCTACCCTGAGTTAAATAATCAGCACTGAGGTTGAGATCAGATAACATCGGTTGGTTAGGAGGCTTGAATACTTCTATTGAATTAAAAAGAAGGGGAGGTAGAGCTCAAAGTCCTCCCATATCCACAGGGGAATGGAGGGTGCAAGGAGCAACAGACAGATGAAAAGGGAGCATGATGACAATGGGAGAAAGACTTAAAGGGGCAAGAAGGGCTTGGGCAAACAAAAAGAGGTAAAGAAAAAAGAAAACTGTAAGAACTAGAGGCAAGGCGAGAGGTAGCTAGAGAGCAGATGTAATGTTAGAGAAGAGGGAGGTGATGTGGGACAAACAGGATTAAAAAAAAAAAGGCCAGGACACAAAGCACAAAATGGGACTGCAAGTTAAACTTGCATGAGTCACTTTTTTATAGCCCCTAGAGGGCAGAGACTCTAGGTCCAACATCACTTATGCCATTGACTCCTACACCAAAGTTTTCCAGCTGAAAAAGGATCCACACCCCCAAGTCCATTCCATTTTCTTCTACAAAAATGACTGTCAGAACTCAAAAAATAAACACATCATTGCCAGTACCAAGGAAGGCAGCAAGCCTGCTTGCTCTCCTGAGACCACGCACACAATGCTATCAGACCAAGGCAGCAGTCAATCGCCTCCCCACCACTACGTGCACAGATACAATAACTTCTAAATACGTACCCAGCATGAGAGTTGAGATCCCATAACAGCTTTCTGTTGAGCAGAATGTCACTGACCTGTTCTTACTACAAGTTTACATTACAACATCCCTCCCCACCAAATCAATTGAGACCTCAGGCTCTGTGATGGGTGTTCCACAGGCTGCTGTGGAAGGCAACTATTAATTTACTATGTGAGTGGCTCAGAAATCATTCAGGGTTACACAACCTCTTTACTCAGGGCTGGACACTGGTTTCCATGAAATGCCTATTTCTGGATACATGCTTCAACTCATTTGGTGTGCAGCAGCACGACCCCTCTCTCAACTGAAAACTCAGCTCCATCCCAGACCTGTCTGGAGATCTCTGATGACCAAAGGTGGGTGGGTGACTTGATGTTTCCACCCAACCTGCATCCTCTTTATAGCTGTACAAGACCTCTGCAGCACCCAGGGGGCTGTTTACATGACAGGAGGACAAGTCCCCTGTATCTCCAAAGCTTTCTTGCTGCTCAGCAAAGCTTCAGTAGGTGGCAAGTCATAATCCTGCTGGTACTATTTGAAGATAGATCAGATTCTGATTTCACACACACCACACTTCCCCCCCTTTTCCCACCCTGGGGTGGGTTCTGCAGAACTCAGATGAGATGTGCACCAATCCTAGATTTGGAAAAATAAGGATTTTCAAAAAGATCCCATATCCCTTATGCTTTACTGCAAATCTCAAACTCACAATCTCTAAACTGTGTCTGTCCACTGTCATATTACATTTGTAGACTTGTTAGATGAGAAATTAATATCAAGCCTTAGGAATCAAGAGGAGGACTGTTTCTGAGACCCCTTTTAGCAACACCAATAAGAAGTTTTTGGCAAGTTGCAATTAATACTTCTTTCCCACCAAGGAGACCTGGAAGCTGGCCAATGCTACGTGGGAGCACTGACGCTTTGTACAGCTACGTGGGAGCACTGACGCTTTGTTTGTCTTAATTTCCAGAAAGCATAAGTGTCTTGTCTCCTCTGCTGGTCATCCTGTTGCAGGGACACTGTGTCAATACACTCCACAGGAAACGTCTGGGAATGGCTTGTAGTTTTGCACTTACTGTCATTAGGACAATGGCCTCGTCAATTAACCTCTTCAGGGTTGAAAGTGCTTTGCTAGGACTTGCTCCCAACATCTTTAGGTCTTCTGGACTTGGGCTGCCTCTTCCAAAAGCAATACAGAGCATGCACAAATTCCTGTCCTTTTTACCCCAAAGGATCTCTCTCAATATTCCCCCAGCCTGTCTTTCTTTTTTTTTTTTTTAAGGTGGTCTCTGTTAAAGTCCGACTCTTCAAGGTGGTAAAGGATGCTTCTGAATTTCACACATGTAATTATTTGGGTTCTGTGTACAAGGAGAGCATTCTCTAATGACAAATGATTGCACCCACATGGTCAGTTCTTCTACATTGCTTAGAAAGGCAAGAAAATACTCTTTTTTGTTCTCTGCCTTTGCACATGAGAAACTGCCTGAGGTCCACCGGTCCTGTGAAATAGATGGGCTCCTTCTACACCACTTCAAGCCTCCCTAACTCACAAAAGTCACTCAAACTTTTCCTTCATGAGTGTGCTCTTAATTAGACTAGGGTTTTGACATATTTTAAATTCAGTAACAGTTTATTTTCCCCACACTTCTGCTAGAAAGCATTATTTATTCATAGGTGTATACATGCATTTAGTGAAAAAGCATTCACACTTTTAAGCCCTGAATCTCACACACTTGCTGCCATCTGCCTCTTATTTCAGTCAGCTTCATCTCTAGCTCCACATCTGGCTTACGCATTTATATCTTCTTTTCAATAAGCAAGTGTTCTTTGGCTTTCCTGAGCTCACTGGCTCACTGAAGTTAACTGAGACTAATGAAGTTATTAAGGATAACAATAGTCTGAGGAAATAGCAAATTTCTCCAAATTTTCTTTGCCCTGTTCTCCCTTGGTTAGATGCTAATTCACAAATTAAGCCATCTATGTTCCAGACAGCAGCTTCTTTTTCTTTTCAAAAATTAAAAGAAGCCTGCTTACAGCCAGTCTGTGTTGCCTGGATATCACTCTGAGCTAAACAATGGAATGGATCTCTTTTGCTCCAGTCTAACCCAGTCTCTGGTTAATCTTGAGCCTCTGGATCAGCACAGCAGCCTGCTCCAGGGCACCCCTTACAGACCTCCTGCGCTCCTGGTGGTTCTAGAAAGCTCCAAAGACTAAATAAGAAGTGCTCCCAAATTATTTCATTGGACTGTCTGCCTTGCCGGGCCAGACATTGTCTCACAACAAAAGAATAGGATGGTTTTGGTTGCTGCAAAAATAGAGAAAAGCACCATGTCTTGTGTTTTTCCTGCTTGAAGGTCTCACTGTATCACAGGTGAAACAGTTACATATGTCAAACATAACAAGAGAGGTCAAATCAGATGACGAATCAAGGAAAGAGAGGGGTAGAAACCACTAAGCATTTAATGAAGAACACAAATAATTGTAAGAGATTACAGAAAAAAAAATATGTCTGTATTAGGTGTTGTTAATTTAAGTCTGGTCCTAGAATGATAGGGGTAACGGCAAAAGATAAGCAACATGAAACATAAGGCACAGTAACTCACGGTTATGAAGTCTGTATTTAAAACTCCTTAATTACAACCAGAAACCTAATAAGGGGCCAGTCCCGTTACAGAGCCCCAGCAACACCAGAGGGCAGCCACGGGACACGAAAAGAAGTAATTAGAAGCTCACGGGAAAAGGTAGAATACATCAAGCAGAGTTACCTTCTATAAATACATCTATCACAGAGAAAATTGAGGGTATCTTTGGAGATGCCCATAAGTAGATGAAAGAGAAAGGAAAATAAATTCTTAAGTGCCCCTCAACAATTCAGCTCATCTAAAAGGTTCTAATCCAAGCAAGCCTGAGACTCTCCAAATCCTCATGCTGTATATTCATAGCAAGAATTTCTCCCCCTACAGCTGCTTCTGAAGGTCCTCTTCCTCCTATTCCACCACTGACAGATTCCTTCTATGAAACATTTTCTGCTTCAATACCAGAAATTGCCTTTTTTTTTTTGCACCACTCTGAGCTACAGACTGATCTATCAATAAAATCCCCAAAAGTATGTTATCCACACAAGGGAAGAACCATCTTGCACACAACACACTGCGATTCAGTGCATTAGGACACAACACCAGGAGAAAATTGTTAGGAATGAGGGCAGAACTGAATTAAAAGGGAAGAACAAGCAGTGGATTACGTGTTTATAGAGGAAAGGAAAATGACATACATTAGGCATGATGGAATAAATACTTCTTTCATTTCTTAAAAGCTACTGTAAAGGAAAGGATTAGAAGTTTGCATCCAGTTATTTTTGAAAATTAAATCTTTTAACCGGTGCTTAAAGCATGTACTGCCATCGTGTGTTCAGGAAGAAAAACACAAAGTAAGAGAAGGCACTGACCTAAGCAGCTCAGTGGGTGGGTGAGAACCTCTCTGCTCCACAAGATCTTCAAGCCATCATATAACATCGGTTACTCTTAGGCATTAGGATTCGCTTCTGATTTACTGTGCAAAGCATCTCGGCTCATTTCCCCAACTAAGCTCTAAAATACCCCTGTAGAAACAGGAATTCTTCCTGACAACACTGTGTATATTTCTTCAGTGGGACTTACTGGCCTGCAACAAAACACCCCCCTCAAATAGCTACTGAGAGAATCAAACAAAGGATGAGTAGGAGGGAAAAAAACCCCAAACCAGACCTAGTCTCAGTCTGTGGACACTCTGCATCAGTGTCCGCAAAGGAGCTTGGTCATTATCAGAGATTTTTCATACAAATATAAAAGGCTAATTGCAAGATGGGCAACTGTGACTGTCACCCAAGGAGGCTGAACTACTGACATCTCTGTAATTGCATAGCTGATCAGGAATATTACTAGGAGAGATAATCAGAAAGACCCCACGAAAAACTGATATGAAACTGTCTGACTTTCAAAGCAGACAGAGTGGTTATGCCTAAAAAACAAAACAAAACAAAACAAAACAAAGCCACCTGTTAAAAAGTAAACCTAAACCAAGTTATTTCTCCTTTGAGGTTTAGAAGAACAAAGCTTTTCGCTCCTCACTTTCACACCTCTTAGTTATTTAAATCCAGACTGAAAGCACTGGTGCTTTGCTAGGACCCACCATCATGTCCCTCTGCCAGATGGCAGGTTTTCTTTTTCCTTTTCTAACGAAGCAAAGGCACAGTCCTGAGCATCTCTGAGCACTGACCCAGCTCACCTCCATCCTGCTGCTTTACTCATGCACATGTTCAAGTGTTTTTGTGACTCATTGGAAACTTATAAGACAGGATCAGCTGATATAACTCCTTCCAGGGAAGCAGGAGCTAAATGTCACCAACCAAAAATCTTTTGTGTTAACGAAGCTGAATGTTTAAGATAGAAGTCTGGGAGATAACTCGTGTCAGAGATGTTTAGAGAGGTTGATTATTTATGAACATTAACTAACTGTTAAAGATTCTTTTGAGAAGGTGTCTCCATTCCTAAAGAACCCAACAGAAAAAATCTGAAGCATGTGAAAGCAGACTATGAAAATCTGGCCAAGATGACAGAACTGCGGATTTGGGATTTGATTAGCTCTGGCAGGGGGAATTGCTAAGAAAACACCACAATTTCTAAGAAAGAAATAATACATGCATTAGAGAACGGCAACAGCATTCACACCAGATATACACGTAACCAGAAAAAGGGCATGGGATGAAAGGCAGAGCCTGGAGTTGTCAGGCTGGACCACGCAACCTGAGTAAGAAGCAAAAGCATCACATGAGTCATGGAGGTAATGGAAGAGAAGAGAAGGCAAAGAAACATGAGCTAACATTGGAGAATGTGGCTCAGTGAAGATCCCTAACAACAACCAGGGCATGGAGAAGAGGAAGAAAATGTGGGGGGTGCAGAGAGGTGTGTGAAGGTGGGATGAGAAGCAGAGGTGAAAATGGACATCGACAAAAGCAGGAGCAGTGACCAGAGGACTGGCATCTGAGGAGGCTGTGAACAATGGATACTTTTCTAGAGACAGAAAACAAAAAGGTAGGGGAGAGGTACAGAAAATAAAGTAGGAAATGGATTAAATGAGAGCCAGGTTGGCAGAAATAGCGGTAGAAACAAGCATGGGAGATGTAAAGATAAAGAGAGTGATCTGCCTGCATAAGACAAAGGTCTCCAGAACTGAGGAGGACAAGGAGACAAAAGTACTGGTGAGAAAGAAAAAGAAATCAGAACAGAGAGGGGATTTTATGAGAGTGGGAGGGTGGGTAAGGTTGGGAAAAGCCAAGTGAGAGGAGGAAAGCAGAAGAACAAGATATCTTTACTGGCAGGAGAGGTACACAGGAGGAGAACAGAGACCAGAAGCAATGCATGGGACTGTGACACTTAACACAGACAGATGAAAATCAGAAGCCTTCCTGGGATCAGTTAACAGAAACAGGCACCATCCCTCAAAAACCAGCTCTGAGGCACAACAGGGGGTGCCAGCAGGGACAGGACGACCAACAGCCTTCACCACAGACGCCCAGCTGCTTCCTCTTCACCACGGGTCTCTGCCAAGGTGGTACTGCCAAGATGGCCGCCAGGCCCTTCTGGCACCTTCCACCCTGGTACAGCTCCCCTCAGGGGAGCAGGGCCGCTGCCAGCTTATGGCAGCATGAAGCCGACACGCTCTGCTCTGGTGCTTCTAGCACCTGAGAGGAAGGGTGGCCAGCTGGGGACAGAGGGGACATGGCTGCCCGCTCGTCCACCTGCACCTCAGGGAGGGCAAGCGACACAGCTCTGTGCTTCCCTCTCATCGCTTCTTCTAAGCCACTCTACACAGGAAAAGGAAAAAAAAAATATTAAAAAAAATAAATATAATATGAGTGGAAACACCGTGAGGATTATCTGATGAAACTGCTCACCACAGCACCCACCCTGTGAGGCAACAACCTGCAGGTTCCCTCACACGCCTTGCAAAGGTCTCAAGGTCCTGGCATGGCCATGACTCCCATGGTCAAGAGGTGCCCAAGGGCAAACCCTCCTGGGATGGCATCCCGCTCCTGGATGCGTGTTGAGAGCAGATGGTGACTCATGCCTCACTGCCACTGTCTGTCCCCACAGCTAACAGCACTGCCAGCCCTTCTTGGCCATCATTTCCCAAAAAGCATCCCCAAGGACAAGGAGACACCATGCACCACACCAGCAACACAGGAGATCTTGTTATTTGTGTCCCCCAGCCCTATTTTTAATTAAAGGGGAAAAATAACCCACCACAACCAAACAGCAGTTGCACAAAGCAAGAAGGGAAATGAAGCAAGAGGGGAAATGAAATGTTTGCTTGAATTTTTGCTTAAAACCTTAGGGCACGTATTCGCTGCTAAAATGAAGTTCACTTTGATGGAAATGCCTGTCAGACCAAAAGCGCTTAAAGTGCTTTGTATCAAACTTGTGTAAGGTTCTTCAAAACAAAGAAACATCTTTGCCTCATTTCACATTTTCTCACTAACACTGAGATAATCTTCCGCTTTCCCTACACCTACAGGATTTTTTCTCACTCTTGTTTTCATTTCAGCCAGAAAACATTCAAAGCTCCTTTTAAATAGCCTTCAGTGTTTTTCAGAAATCAACATTTTCTTGTATTGCTCCACAAGCATTGCATTCCTAACTTCACATCCTCAGACTTCTGATGAACAGCTCAAGACAGAGTCTAGTTTTTAATAACACATTTTCAATGTTTTAGACTTACAAATTCCTTCATTTCATTGCATTCAAGCAGCAGATACCTTACAGCCTGGGGCAAATAACTTCTTCAAGAAATTTTACTATCTGAAGCGGAACTGAAGCTTATTGTTACAAAGAGTCACATAATTAGGTTAAAAGTGACATAAATCTTCACAAAGTCAAGTTCCTTCCTGCTCTGAAGGCAGATTTTCAGCAAGGGAAAGCCAGAGCTTGAAGCTGAAAAATAAGCTTAAAATAGCAAGTAAGCCCAAGCAGCTAATAAAAGTCATAGCTAAAGAATCGTTTACCCTGTAAATACAATTGTCTGAAAATGAAATTAACTCCACAGCCATGCCTGCCAAAAAGCAAGAAATGGGTCACAGAGGCTGGGTAGGGAAGGAGGAGGACAACATGGCCCCATTACCAGCTGTTCCACAGCTGAAAGGGAGAAAAAACAGTTCAGCAGCTGGAAAGGCACCAGGTTGAAGGAGAAGACTCAGCTCCTGCTTTGATCTTCATGCCAGGCGTGATCCAAAAGGGATTTTGGCAGCTCACCCAAGAGAAATTTAGGAGCTGACAACCTACAGTTTCTCACACTCCTGCTGTCCCAACTCTTTAGGCGAGTCCCATGTTGACTTTTTCACAGCTCCAGACAACGGACATGAGACATGACTTACATAATCTTAGATGCTAGTTAGTCATCTTGACTTCCCTTTAGTCCCCAGAGAAAAACAGGCACTTAAAATAGCAAAGTTTAGCTTCTCCTACAATAGGTTTCCAAACCAATCACACCATAACCATACCCATTTCTTCTTGGTAACTAAAGGGGGAGCCCAGCACCAGTAGCTCCCAGCACAGTGCTCACATGCACCCCAACAGAGTCCTTAGAGACTCTCTGGAGAGACTGAACCCAGCAGGCATCCTCTGTTCATACCCTCCTGATGGCAAGAGCTATCAGGTCTCCAACACAGTCAGCATCTCTCTTAAAAAATAAAATAAGCGTAAAAAATGGTTCCTGGGCTAAATTCTCCTTATGAGCACAGCTCAGGCTGCTGCCTGCACAGGTTGCTGGCTGCTCCGTGTCCCATCTTGACATGATTTATTTTACCCTGGGAACACACAGGGAGCACTAACACCATATGAAGTCCTGCAACCCTAAAATCAGCCACTCTGATACTGACCTTGAAGCCTGCAAGTCCTTTATTTGCTCTAAATCTTTTAGATCAGAGGAAGCAGCTGTTCAGGTGTTCTCAGGAAAACCTCAGATTAAACAGGAGACTGCCATGGAGCATGAGGGTGGCTGCTCCCTGAAGGTGAGGGACCTGGGAGCCAAGGGTGAGCCCAGCACAGAGCAGTGTCCTCATCCACAGGGTCTAACCTCCTCAGGACAAGCAACTCATCCCAGCCAGGGCCAGCATAGAGCCAGACCCAAGGTCCATCCAGGCATTTCAGACAGGAGCAAAGGGAAGCAGAGCCAGAGGCAGCCCTGGTGACCAGGCTGAAACACAGCTCCAAAAACTTCCCCACCAAGAACCAGGACCAAAACTCAGGCTGGAAACCCACTGCAATGTGCATCCAAGGGTCCACCTTGGGGACAAGTTACCTGCAAGGCTGAAGTCCATGCTGGAGGCAGGGCCAGAGATGAGCAGGTCTGCACAGGGACAAGAAAAGACCCCAAGCCCCCACCCTGAGCTTAAATGGAGCTGTGGGCAGGTGTGAGGAGCCCCAGGTGAGGCTGCTCAGGGCCATTAGGGGATATTGACCCCAGCAAATATTTAGTAACTGGGTGTAACAGCTGTTGAACATCACTTCTATGAGATTCCTGTGTGTGGAGCCCTGTAGCCTTCCAGACTTTTCTACAATAAGACACTGAGTCATTTATACCAGCTTCCTTTCAGCAGCTCCCTAAAAGACCTTCTTCCTTTTCCAGCAAACCAAAGCCCTGTCCACACAGTAGAGGGGTCTTTCCTCTCTTCACCGCAACTGCTGGACACAGTGTGGGAATGTGCTCTTGTGAAGCTGGGACTGATATTTTCCCCTCATCAGATCTCTATGGCCTCCTCTGACCACAAAGATAAGATGTGCCTGGTGATGGTCTTCACCTCCTTCCCTCCTGTTCAGCACCATGCCTGCAAGGACACTGTGTGTCCTACCTGCTGCGTCGTTCCGCAGGAGGTCCTTACAGATGCAAAGAGAGGATGAAAGGAGCATGGAGTTCCATTGGTCTTGACTTTCATAGAGGCAAGGGCTAAAAGCCAAGGGTCAAACAGCTTCTTAAAGAGCTGTGAGGTTTGTGTGAGACGGAGGGATGTGCAAGGTGTCTGGCTGTGGTTCCCCTGGCTGTCCTGCTTCCTCTCAGCCACCTTGCTCTGTGCTGGGGTTGGGCTCTGAGCAACACCCCAAAGTGTCCAGTGGTGAGCAGTGCAAGTCTTTTGTCCACCTCGCCTGTAGTCCTTTCTTACGCCGACTGCTCCAAAAGTCAGGCCCCAGGTGATGGGAGCAGCCTTGTCTGATGTGATAAAAGAAAACCAGAACAGTTCAGGGCCCTGGGTGTGTGCAGGCAATGCACACCAGGCAGGAGTAGCCTCCTGCTGTGCTGTACACAGAGTTCTCGTTGCAACCCTACATCCATCTGCCTTTGCCTGTGTTACCTCTTTCCTTCCAGAATCTTTTCCAGGACTGTTTAGGAAAAAAGATCTAGACAAAGTGCCATACTAGCAAGTAAACAAAGAGGATGGGACAACCAGGGAGCCAGTGACTGTGAAATTTGGGTTAGCAAGCACAGAAGTATAAATATCAGTCCTGCAACACAAGATGCATGTGCAAAATCCACAGTGAAATGGATTGAGAAACAGCTGCTGTTTCAGAAGGGAGTGATCTGAGACCGCTGTGGTCTGCTGGACACATTCTGGTCTTTAGGAAGACTAGAATCTGCATTTGGAGGGCTGTGGGCTGGCTGGCTGGTTTGGCTTGGTGGCATCCATTAGCAAGAGCTGCTGTGCAAATGAACCTCTGTACACGGAGATCGCTCGTTAGGGCAGAGGGCTATCAAAGCAGAGCCAAATAAACACTGACACAAAGGTCTGTGGATCAAGGGGTCAAGACCAACATGAGAAATCAGCAGCTTTTTGTCTTCACCCTTGCCGTCTCTCGGTCCTTTCTGTGAAACAGAGCTAATACCACTGCCTTTCTGAGTAGGCTGGACACATTAAAGGCCACCAGGCACTCAAATAATTAATCAGGGAAGTTAGATGAGTACAAAACCATTTGTTCTATGCTTCATCTCATAGCTCGGGGGCCTTCAGACCTGCTGCCTGGGGAACTAATAACAGTCGAGCCACAGCTGCGCGAAACAGTGTGGGCTATGAAGCCTGCCCACAAAGCTGCAGAAATATCCAGACAGCTCACGCAAGGAACTCTGCTGTTACAGCCCCGCTGCTAAACGGTCTGAGGGTAAAGAAAGCATCCTGCAGCAACTGCAGCACGGGAGACGTGGGGGTCTTTGCATCCCGAGATTATCCAACCAGCCGGGGTTGGTATGGATTCTGGTCCGGGCAGTCAGGCTCCAGTTGATTAAAACAAGGCAAGCAGTGGGATGTACAAGGGAAATTTCTTCAAGGGGACAAGACAGTTCCCAAGAGTGCCATTCCAAAGGGAAATTTTCCTGAAGCAATGTGAAACCTCCATGAATTCAGCCTGGTCAGTGCTGCATGTCATGCAGCTGCACGGCCAGTGGCCCAGCACTGGAAGCCTTTTGCCCAGGTTTACCCTCTTGCTGAAAAAAAGGTTGAGAAAAAAAAAACCAAACATTTTTTTCCTCAAAGCTTTCTTTGCTGGCCTACACGGGGAAATCTTTTGGTTGTCTGCCCTGGTGATCCGCTTTCTATCAGCAAACACACACCCAAACACCCGAGCTGAGGTTGAATGAAGAACTTGGGATCCTTAAAAGTGGTGTTGGTAAGACAGAGGTACTGGATGTGCCCAAGTGCTTTCGACACGTGTTTCCATTTGCGTTGAGGAAGGTGCCTGGAATTGTGCCACGTGCCTGGAGCTGCCCTGTCCCAGGCTGTTCAACACCAAACTCCTGCCTCAATCCAGCAGGAATCCAGGAAAGAGCTAGTCCTTCAAGCCTCTTGGACAACTATATGTGCCTAGTCCCTGTGCTTCGGCTGACAGGCTCTTCACAAAATGCAGCTCTGCCGCGGGGCTTAAAATAAATTAACAGAAACCAAATGCCTGGCAGTGGTGGTGGTGTTACTGCTGTCCTTTGTCATTGCCATGGGGGTTCAAGGTAGGTCCCCACCCATGGCACACACCTCAAGGGAGACCGCCTGAAGTGTCGTAGTTGTCAATTGTTCCTTGCAAAAAGGGACGGGTGCCTTTCCACCCTGCCCTTCTCAGCTCTTCCACTTGCACCGCCAAGAATTCAAGACTTGCTGAGCCAAAAAAGGGAGGGAAAGATCGTGTCCCCATCGACTCAGCTTCTCCTCCGAGCTCCCTGCTTGCATCTCTCAAGGATCCTGCCTTTCCTGGGGCTGCACATGAAACCCATGAGCCTCCTACAAGGCTCTGCAGCCATTTAAGTCTCTAAACATCAGGCATAGGAGTGCCTGTTGTTCAGGATATGTAGATACAGTGGGTCTAGCCCTAATATATACAAGCAGAAAGCAGCCCTGTACTGCTCTGGGCCAGTTTCAGATGAAAGTTATATATAGCCTTGTCTGAAGAAGCAGCTATGAGAGGAAAAGTGGTTGAGTCTTAACGCATCATTTTTAAAACACAGTGGTAGTGGAAGAGGCTGCAAAGCTACGTGGGACGAGTTCACATCTTACTGTAAAAATGGTCATTTTTAAACAGCACCACAGTATGATTTAAATGCCCTCCCTCCATCTTTTGGTAATATTTTGTCTACAGAGATAATTGGGTGAGGACAGAAAAACAATGACTACCCTCAGCTGCGGAGCTCCTCTCATTTCTGCAACGGCTTTAACCTACGTTTTAGGAAGCATAAATATAATTTGTTGCCATCGCTCATTCACTCCCCATGAGACCAGGATTAATGACTTTTGCCACTTTTACCAAGTAACCGTATTGCCAGCAAATAACAAACAGTTCCTGCTTGCAGATTTGGCCTGACTTCAGGGGAAATCAGCCCTGTTCCTCTCTCATTGCCCTGCAGTGCCTGTTCCATGATTCAAAGGCGCCTCTGCCTGACACCATCTCAGTGCCAGACATGGTCACTGTCCCTTCCTCCTCTTCCAAGCTGGACTGTGGACGGCATGGGATATACATATCTCTGTTTCTTTCCTACACTTCTCCCATGGCACTGTCTTTCAGGGTACAAGCACTTCTCACTTGGCAGAGCTGCCAAAACACGCAGCAGCCACAGCACGGCTGCAGTGAGTAAGAGCAGTTAAACACTGCCCAGCCCTCACGATATCCCTCACGTGCTGTCGCTGGAATCTCCCCCTTGCTGTAATGGGTGCTGTCTCACTACAAGATCTTTCCTTCCTCCAAAGCATCTGTTGAGGCCGCTGACAAAAAGCAGGGTATTGTTTTTGACGAAGCCTGATGTCTTCTGCTCTGCGGCAATCTAATAAATACACGTTAATAGAGTTAACTTGAAATCCGTGACATGGTGACTATTCAGTGCTTCTTCCAGATATTAGTTCTCTTTCCAGTTAGAAAGAAAGAAGGACAGAAAGAAGGAAAGAAGGAAGGAAAGAAGGAAAGAAGGGAAGAAAAAAGGAAAGAAGGGGAAAAGGAAAGAAGGGAAGAAGGAAAGGAAGAAAGAAGGGAAGAAAGGAAGAAAGAAGGGAAGAAGGGAAGAAGGGAAGAAAGGAAGAAAGAAGGGAAGAAAGAAAGAAAAAGAAAGAAAGAAAGAAAGAAAGAAAGAAAGAAAGAAAGAAAGAAAGAAAGAAAGAAAGAAAGAAAGAAAGAAAGAAAGAAAGAAAGAAAGAAAGAAAGAAAGAAAGAAAGAAAGAAAGAAAGAAAGAAAGAAAGAAAGAAAGAAAGAAAGAAAGAAAGAAAGAAAGAAAGAAAGAAAGAAAGAAAGAAAGAAAGAAAGAAAGAAAGAAAGAAAGAAAGAAAGAAAGAAAGAAAGAAAGAAAGAAAGAAAGAAAGAAAGAAAGAAAGAAAGAAAGAAAGAAAGAAAGAAAGAAAGAAAGAAAGAAAGAAAGAAAGAAAGAAAGAAAGAAAGAAAGAAAGAAAGAAAGAAAGNAGAAAGAAAGAATCACCATGGCTGATCTTTGCACCCTGACACCATTGTTCAGTTAAGTAAAACTCTCACGTCACTTTGTATGTGTCTTGACCACAAACCAGTGGTTTATGATACTATATTTTTAACTGAACAACAGTTCTCAGTAAAAATGATTGCACCATGAATTTATGAGATGCAGCTATCCAAGGCAACGTATTTTGTCATCTATTGTGGCTAAAAATGTTTTTTATCTAGATGCAAAGATGCTGAGATATCCCGAATTAAAAAAAAAAAAAGAGAGAGAGATTGATATTGATGTGGAAGAGGAACCTGAGAATTACTAACAGATTTGGGAAACATCTGTCTTCTGCTTCTGAAGAGTAAACAGAAAAAAAAAAAACACCAAACCCAAAGCGTTTAACGAAAGCTCAGCAAGCAAAAAAAAAACCCCAGCCAAACCCCAACCAGAAAAACTCAAAACCCAATAACTCAGCCTGAAATGAGAAAGAGCAGAGTCTAGTTCTGGATCAAAGGCAATTATAATTTCCCAGTCAAAGCCCAGTACAAACTGGGATTAGCTATGGCTTAATTTACAGGGGATCACAGGCCTGCCACGCATTCTTCCATTGATTTCAACAAGGAGGGGAAATAAGGAAATTTGCTTTCAGTCTGAAATTAGACTTTTTAAGAATCCAGTTCTGGATGTTTTCTCTCTTGGACTATTTGTTGGGATGTTCTACATGTGGACCCCCACCCGACCACACTCTTCAGTTTCTCCACAGGCTTTAAAGGCAGAGGCATTATCCCAATCTCAAAAGCTTTCTTCTGAATCTCCCAAACAGAATCTCAAAGGCTTTCATTTTAAAGCAGCAGAATTTGAAAGTTAAAGTCAAATTAAAAAACCTGTTAGAAGTTTGTGAGATACTTGTTTTCTTGAGGTGGGTAGGACTGTTGCAATCTGCCTCCTTAATGATGTGCTTTAGCTAAGCATGCACTGTGTGCGGGGGAAGACGTCAGCAAGACGTGTTTGTGGTCAACGCTCCTGAAGGTTGCACACACGGCTCAAATGCGCTTCAAGTGAGCCTGATTTCTGTGCAAAAAAACCCTTAAAACAGCCCTAAAAATGACATGGAAAGTTGGATGGAATTTTGCTCATTGAAGCTCGGATTTAGGTCCTGATGAACACATAGATGTTGTACTGGTTCAGGGGTAGTGCCACTGGTAGTTGTGTTTTCCCTCTCCAGGTGTAACGTCAATACAGAGGGGAAAATAGATTTAGACTAACTCAAAGGCAATATAAGCTTCCTTCTCCTAGCTTGTTAATATTATATCTTTCATATATGCTTAGAAACAGTGATTTAGAGTCAAATCCCTTCGGGCAACCAATAACCTACCTTCAGAAACACAATTTAAGGAGTTAGTAGCTTGATAGAACCCATATTATGGATAGAAAACAAAATAGGTGGGAAGTTAAAAAGTGAGAAAATGGGAAAAATGAAGAAAAATAGTATGCAGCTGAACCTTTGTGCCATCCCGGAATCTGAAGGGTGCTTTCTGTTCGAAATGTGGCAAAACTGCAGAATGCTGCAGATGTCATTAAGATATTATTGTGTTGCGCTTCCTCCCCAGGTGTCAGAGAAAAACAGTGACTGATGAATGAGAGACAAATGTGAAAACAAAAATAGAAAAAAAGAAAACAACCTAAACACAGAGATACTGGAGAAATCATTTAAAAGGAGAAGTGGTAACTGAAAAAAATCAACAGGGCCAATGAATTGTCATTGCCAAGGAAATCTTGACTCCTCTATCCAAATGAACTGACTGTAATAGTAAAGATTTACTCACTCCTTCCAACACACAGCTGGATTTAACAATCCTCATGGGATGCAAGCAAAGGACAGCACTCTCCAAAATGGGAAGCAGGCCCCAGGTCCAACACACAGTCTCGTTGGTTCTTGCTCTGCTCCCTCCCGCCCTTTTGAGATGACTAAACCCACCTTCTTGTGGGATGCCACAGCTTCTTTCCGTGCCTCTTCCCAGATCTCCTTCGCCTATTTGCCTAGAACTCACTGCAGATCTTTAGCTATGGCTCTGTCTACACCCACAGGAAGGCACAAACTTGGCATTCATAACTGGTCATGTTCGGCTTCAATGGAGTCCAAGCATGGGCAGGCACATAGTGCAAGAAGGAGAGGTTATGAAAGATCTTTATAAGCAAAAAATAAACCAACCCCAAAACAGATTATGCTTAGCTAATGTTTCTCAGGAAGAGCTGAAATGAATCTGCTCTATCTTCCTGTACACGCATCACTGCACCTCTGCCCTTGGGCAGGGAATTTAGACCGACTCCCAAGGCTTTATCCTGCTCTGTTAGAGCCATGGAAAGTAGTGATAGGAGCAAAACCTTCTCGTGTCTTTTCATTATTCCAACGAACCAGTGAAATCCTTGCTGTAGATGCTTTGATTTGCAGGTACCATCACTGCTGCTTCTCATCTTAATGAAATGATAAAATGGTTGTTTCATGAGCCTGTTTTCTCCCATGAATCATCCTCTTTGGAGTCCTTTATCAGACAGGAGCTACTCAGAGTAGACTTGAAATATGATCATTGCTGTTGATCTCTTGGTGTTAGTTGTTGATGTCATTGCCCTCAGGTTTTTATTCTGAACATGTTGATACCTAGGCATGTGCTGAGCCCTGTGGCTGTGCTTGGAAGACACCTTGTTTGTCCTACATGGCACTTGACAGGTCTTTTAGTGTACCAGCCCACCACAATTTCTGGGGATACAGACCCCTGCTGACCTCCCTGGGGGAAATAGCCCACAGTCTTGTCCTACAGAGCATAAACAGGTGTTTCCATTGCAGTCCCTTCTGTATCTCTTAGCCCTTTTGCACCTTCTTCACCCTTTTACTGCCTGGATGCTGGGGAGAGCTTTCCAGCCTGGATTCCTGTTAGCCCAGTATGGCTGTTCGGGCCCCAGCCCACACACCGCTGGCTGCACACACATAGTTATGACTTTGAAGGATGGCCAGTGGAATTGGGAAGGTTTTTGTCTTCCTTCAGCTGCAGTTGGCTTTGGTTTAGGGCAGAAGATATGAAAGTGGCTTACAGGGGATTAGCTTTAAGGCCAGGCTGGATGGGGATTTGAGCAACATGGTCTGGTGGGAGGTGTCCCTGGCCATGGTAGGGGGGTTGGAGCTTGATGATCTTTAAGGTCCCTTCCATCTCTAACCATTCTGTGATTCTATGATTTAGCCCCAGGCCCCTACCAGCACTTTGATATATTGAGTTTAGTTGACTTGCTTTGACTTTTGCTCTTGTATGGTTTGATCTGTGCACCAGTCTCCTTTGTGTATGTTAGCAGCCTGGCCTCGTTCTTGTCAAGTTATTCCTAGTTTTAACATTTAATCAAGTTCTCTTGTTTGTTATCTCCCCAGACAAAGTGAAAGGGGAAGCACAATCTTATGAAGTAAATGTGATGAAGAACACGAGTGGAGGCTGCTCATTTTTGTTAGGAAGGTGTTTTCCAGTCTCGGGAATCCCCCCGTAGATTTAATTGGGGTTTTGTGTTCCAGTTCACACAAAAATGCTTGCCCATCACTCTGCAACCATCGTGTGCAAGGTGCAGCAGCCTGCACTGTCAGAGGCAATACCTGGGACACTGGCACACCGCTGGCCTTTGAAACAGCCTCTTGTTCCTTCCAGCCTTCTTGGTGCCCACTTCTCTGCCTCTCCACCTGCTTTAAAGCACGATGTGCTCTCCTACGTGGGTAAGCTGTGTCACGTAATGTATGGGAACTCCTTTGGTCTGCTGAGAGGAAACACTGCAAACATGCAAATACCTGAATGCAGAACCGTGGATCTTCCCACACCCGTTTCCTGAGCTTTACAGTTATTGTACCTGCTAGTTTAGGCAGGAGGGTGAACTGTGGGTGTGGGAATGCCCCAATGGTTCCAGTACAGGTTGGAAATCTCATTTCCCGAAGGCCAGCTATTCTGTTTTAGGTAGGTTCCCAAAGGCAACAACCTGAGGAAGTACAAGTTCACACCGCTATTGCAGACTTTCCTTACTCTTATAACTGGATTCCCAATACAAGAAGGGCCAGTGACCAGTATGTGAGAGCTGTCATAACTCTCTCAGACAGCTTCTAATCTGGTTTTGGTTCCCTCAGTATGATGATCTGATACTGGAGGATCCTTATGCAGAGAGCTCTAAAATCTGTTTGGTGTAAAACCTTAGAACACTTACATTGAATTGGATCTCACCAGATTGTGCCAGTCTCTTCTCCTCCGGGAACACTGCCAGGCAGAAAAAGCTCCTAGAAGGATGAAAAGTATGTGTTCAACATGCTGTGCAGGTAAGAAAAAGAAATCATGTGTGCAGGCTTGCGAGGGGTGCTACAGGGTTTACTCATGGCTATGTAGACTCCCTTGGAAAGAGAACTCTCTTGCAAGCCACTCACACAAACTGGGCAAAGAAACTGAAATCATCACTGATAAAAATCAGCTCACGTTCCCACCCAGGTCCCTCCACCATGAAATGTTCTTTTGTCCCCTCCAAAAGGCCATAGGTTACTGGATTCTGTGTTTCCAGGGATTCTGAAGTGTAAAGGACAGTGAAGAAGTTTTAGCAAAGACAACCGATGAAGCTGGTTTTAGTATCAGCTGTATGGAAAATACTTCTCGGAGACACTCTAGCAGAGTAGAAGGCATATTTCCCCCTTTTCAGTTTCTGCTGAAAAACAGAACTTTGAAAGTAAATAACAATAACGAAAGAGCAATGGTTCTGATGGGTAAGCACTTGTGGTTTGTAGTGCCAAGCCCCAAATCTCCCATGAGAAAATCTTCTCCGAGTTTCATCCAATTCCAGAGATCTAAGGTGCTCGGCTGGTCTGAATCAAACCTGGGCTGAGCTCCCAATGTTTTGGGCACCTCAAGACTCCAAAACATTCTAAGATTTCATTTCTGCTGTCAGAGAGGAATATTTTCCTTACTGTAGAAAGCACTGGGATGTGAATGTTTTCAGTTCATTATCTCCTCACAGTTTCAGGAGCCCACGGAAGGGAGAGAGTGTCGTGGGATGCAGCCAGTGATGAACTAAGACAGAACTAGCAGACTCCTCTGTTCGGAAATGCTCCTGTTTTGAATTAAAAACCTATCTATTTCAAACAGAATCTGCCTCTCTTTTTTGGACAAAAGTAACATGAGCGTCTGTACTAGGACCAGAGGAAATTATTAACAACGAGATTTAACTGTGCTACGTAATTGTGGCTCTGTAACAGCAAAAGAGTCACTAATAAGCAATGATATTCCAGTTGCCATAGGAATGCAGGCAGGTAATTAGAAATTAGTTCTCACAGCACACCCAGTTTTTATGTTTTCAATATGTCTGCTTTTTCTTTTTTCTTTATTCTTTTTCCTTTTTCCTTTTTTCTTTTCTCTTTTTCCTTTTTCCTTTTTTCTTTTTTCTTATTTTATTTTCTCTTTTTTCTTTTTTTCTTTTTTTTCTAGGGGCCCAGATACATAGATAAAAGTACAGAATTTTGAAATGTTTGCCATCTTGAGTTCCTCTTTTTGTTATCTAATTTGTAGCATTGAAGAGGATTTTAGAATAAACAACACATTTATGTACTTTAATCTGCACATACATGCTTTTCACCTTCTAACATAAGCCACTGTACTCCTTTAAAAAAGTCCATCTAATTCTCCAGGCAGACAATCAGGATACAAATATTTACTTTCCATCTGTCATAGCACAACTTTTGCCCACACTGGTAGAACTTCTTGGTAGTCATCTTCCACTGAAAATCTGCTTTTCCACACTACAAAGGCCTGAGTTGACAGCAAAAAAAGTTTGCTATCCATGCTACGACATGCAACCTAACTCTTCAGTCTTTATTTAAGACAAATGTTTATTATTATGTAATAATAATGACACTAATAATAATTTAGATATTCAATTGTTTTTCCCCTGGTTCCCACTAAAAGGCTGCAATTTGTTTCACTGGGGATTGTTTTTTTTAACTCATGTGACTCCTTCCCTTGTTGGTGTGGATAAAAAAAATAACAACCTGCTTCAAATATTCTATGAACTAAAATGTTCTGATGTTCGTATTGCCTGGTAAGATCCATAACAGCAAGTGAATTTGGGATTTCGGAAAAGAACTCCAAAAGGAAGCAGAAGCATAAAAAAAAAAACCGCCCAGTAACATGTTTCTACATGTGTTCACTCTTGCAGGTTGAGACAAGCTCCACAACAGCCAAACAGGCAAATTTGGAGTTATTTTTTGCATTAAAGCCATGAGAGCGGGTGTTGCTCCATTACTCATTACACAAGGGTGACAGCGCTGGCACTGACGTGCTGCAGCAGCCCAGGGCACCCTCCTACCAGCAATGCTGCTCCACACAGGCTGCTTGTTTCTAAAGTGGAGAAGACAAAAGTCATGCTGCAGACCATCCCAGGGAAGACCTAGAGCAGTGTAAATACAGTCAAGGCCAAGCCCCTTCCCTGAACTCCAGGAAATGTTGGCCATGCTGTTTTCCAAGAGCCAAGCTCTCCTCTAAAATAGGTAATTCACTGAATCACAGAATTGTCAGAGTTGGAAGGGACCTCTAGAGATCATCTAGTCAAAACCCCTGCCAAAGCAGGGTTGCCCAGAGCACATCACTCAGGACTGCATCCAGGTGGGGCTTGAAGGTCTCCAGAGAAGGGGACTCCACACCCTCCCTGGGCAGCCTCTGCCAGGGCTCTGACACCCTCACCAGAAAGAAGTTTTTCCTCATATTTGAATGGAACTTCCCATGTTCCAGCTTGTTCCCATTGCCCCTTGTCCTGTCACTGGGAACCACTGAGAAGAGTCCGGCTCCATCCTCCTTCAACCCACCCTTCAGATACTTGTGAGCATGAAGAAACTCTCCCCTCAGCCTTCTCTTCTCCAGGCTCAAGAGTCTCAGCTCTCTCAGCCTTTCCTCATCAGGGAGATGCTCCAATCCCTCCAGCATCTTTGTTGCCCTGTGTTAGACTCTCTCCAGCAGTTCCCTGTCTCTCTTGAACTGGGGAGCCCAGAACTGGAGGCAGGATTCCAGTTGTGGCCTCACCAGTGCAGAGCAGAGGGGGAGAATGACCTCCCTCCACTTCCTCGCCACACTCTTCCCTGTGCAGCCCAGGATTCCATTGTCCCTCTTGGCCACAAGGGCACATTGCTGGCTCATGGATGGTTTATTATCTACCAAGACCCACAGATCCTTCTCCTCAGAACGACTTTCCAGCAGGTCCACCCCTAACCTATACTGATGCCTGGCATTCTTCCTCCCCAGGTGCAGGACCCTACACTTGCCCTTGTTGAACCTCATGAGGTTCTTCTCTGCCCAGCTCTCCAGCCTGTCCAGGCCTTGTGTTACTGTGGCAGAGAACATTTCTGGCAAGCTCATTACCAGGGTCATCATGGTGAACAATAACCAAGAGCGAGAACAGTCTTTGGCACGGTATGCAAATCAAAGTTTTACTTACAAAATGAAGGCAATTAGCCCTATAGGGAAAGTACATCTGTAACCAGTATAACTGCCTGCAAAATCCCTGGGGTAAGTTCAGTTTTATCATCAGAAAAAGCCACTTCCTCACTCCTTGCCTGCGGGATAACTGCTATGTGGTATTGGCAAGCAAGGTTCAAACCCTCCGGGCTGGCTATACCATAGGCCTCTTGCGGTGTGCCTGGTACCAGAAAGGTCACTTAGAAGGTTTTTGAATGCATGTAATCTTCAAGTTGAGTCTGACAAAAGTCCAGACAGCAAACGGCCTTCAGTTTCGGACAGGAAAATGTCACCACCAGCTTTGCAACCGGGTAAATTTAAGCACAAAGCAATTCAGAAGAACTATCTGCAGGTGCTGCGACTTGCACCTTTAAATCCTTTTACTTGGTCCTAAGTTTCTTGTAGAACAACCTGCCCTAAACCTGCCAGAACCATTTCAGAGCAGCAACAGGAGCCGCACCTCTTCTGTAGGTAGACCTGTTCAGAAGTATGCATTTTCACAAAAAAAAAAACATTTTTTTTTATCATTACAGTTTACTTTTGTGACAGATGGAAGTCCGTGCAGATGAGAGAACATCTGCAGAAGAGTCGATAATGTTTGTTTTCCACAAATGCCAGTCAGGTCAATCAGTGAACTGTTTGGGAATCGCTGTTCCCAGACGAGGCTTTCCCGGCCTGCAGAGTATTGTGCAGTGATTTGATGTTCAAGACAACTTCTTGATTGGATAAATGCCAACAAATATATTCCCATTGCCGATGAACAACTTAAAAAATCAGCTAAACAGGATGTACAGATAAACACTACGACATCAGCCAAAGGCTCACTATTGCTTTTCATGAAGCCCTTATAAATAATTTAAAAATAAACATCTGACAATTTCCCAACTTGGAGTCATAGAACCATAGAACTTCTGCCAACCTCCTTTGAGAATTCGTGGCAACGGGACTGTCTGTAAAGGACAGTGCTGTGTTTTAGGGGGTGTTCATTGTGGAGCGTTCTTATTTGAATCAGAGATGTTAGGTTTGGGTTTCTGAGCAGTCTGACATGGACATCTGTGGTGTTGTCCCCAAGTCAGGTAGTGGGCGCAGTGATGTTCTACTTCATGCTCTTAAGCCCCCCCAGAGCAGAGAGCTTAACTTCTCAGCTAAAGGGAGAGTCGTGTGCTGCAAGCCAGAGGCTGATCCTCAAGAGGCAAAGCAGGGCAGATCCTCAGTGGCTTTCTGAAAATCCAAACAATTAGACCCTCTAAGTGGGTAAGGTCCTAGCCTCACTAATGTATTTGCCCCCTGGGATAAGGGTGAAGCTGGATTTCACCCCATTGCTTGAAACAATTTCAGAAAAGCCACCTTCTGACATGGTTGGCAGCGAGCTCCAGCAAGTGTAAACAGCTGCTTGCTTATTTAGTTCGGGAGAAATGTCATGCGGGGCTCACACCAGTGCTATAAAAAGCCATTGGGAAGTCGGACTTCAGAAAGAGCACTTGGCACTAGGTGACCTGGAGCCACCACCAGTCAAGCTTCACACACAGCAATGACCATCTACAGCCCCTCCATCAGGAGACAAAGCTGAACTTCCCAGGGAGCAGCAAACAGAAACCTCGGGAGCTGTACTTGGAGAGGAAGAAGAGTGGGAGAGGAGGAAGGGATGCCCTGCACTGAGCAGCACCAGCTCCACTCAGAACCTTGTCCACCAGCAGCCCGAGGGGTTCCAAGCCATCCCAGCAGAAGAGAAAACACCGAAGACGAAGGTACACCAGCCCCATTTGGGGGTCACTGTGCATCCTTCTGGCCACCAGGACAGAGCTGAGAGCCCAGGGAGAAGGTCCCAGAGGAGCAGAGAGGGGTTGCGAGGTGGTCACCCACCCCAGTGGTACCCTCAGCCTGGAGCTGTAGGCAAAGCAGCACCTTGCAGCACCCCGTGATGTCATTCAGGTCACCCTGTAGATGTAAACACGGCTGGCGCGGTGCAGCCGGGACACTCCACTTCCTCCTGACAGCACGGCTGCACTTGCCTGGGTTTCTGCCTGAAAAGGTAAGGCTGATTTTAAGCTCTCTTTTTTTGAGATCTAGAATCCAGGTTTGCCAGCCCGTGCTGGTCCCTACAGAAAAAAACCCAAACTTCACGCTCCTCGGGTTTTTTCTTAGGGCTTGGCTCTTGCCAGGGGGAGATTTGTGGCATTTTGAGTCTTGAAAAAAAACCACCAGCAGCTCTTCTTGCGCGCCAATCCTCTGTATGAACACATGGAGGAGTGGAAACAGCGGCCGCGTGAAAATGCTGCCGCTAGAGAAAGCAAAATGTTAGAGCGTGGGCAATTAGTTGTTCTCCAACTGCTCATTCCTGGGTATGATTTCTTTTNAAGTTTCTACAGGCTGCCTGTCTCTGTGCCATCCAACGCTCTTCACCCAAATTGCAACAGTAGGAAATTAATATTAGCCAGGGGGACACAATATGATAAAAATAGCAAGATTGTTTGTAGTTGATTTTGTTTTCGTTAATGAGAATCCTGGGGCAGTTTTACTGCATAACTCAGACTGCAGTCTCTGGTCTGGATTAAAACTTAAATTGCTTCATGGGCTGGAGCTTTTAGACTGTACTTTGTGAAAGGTGGTTTAGGGATGGGCTGGCGTTCGCTTGTGGCTGCAGCTCAGCTCTGAAGGGAGCTCAGCAGAATGGCACACAGGCAATCTTGTAATTATAGGCAGGATTCACAGTGGGTGGACCTTGAATCTGGGATTTCTTAAAGGAAATCCCAAGGGAATCTCGCCGAAGGTGAATCAGTAGGTCAGACCTTGGCGCGTATTTATGTAGGAGAGGACTCCAGCGGTGGGATGTGTGAAGTAAGAGTGTGATTTTTGTCCAAGGGCGTGTTTTCTGGTGTCAAGTGAAAGCGCTGGGACCTTGGATTGGCTTGGGAATTGCATTCCCGATGCCAGTCCATCCACGGGACAGCCTGGAGCCCCTGTTCCAGGCATCCTACTTAGTGCCTGTCCTGCTCCTTCAGCTGCCGGAGCTGCAGAAGTGAGAATTAGACTAGGGCTGCAAATCGAAAACAGCTCATGACAACATATCAGACAGACCAGATCTGCTCTTTTTTGGGTTTTTTTTGTGGAAGAAGAGAACCAGAAAAAGTACCCTTAACTGTAGAACTTTCCACTTCTGACTGTGGAGGTTTCACACCAAAGTGTGAGTGCAACAGTGTGAGATGTTCACATCCATGCAAACAGGGGCAGAGTTCAGAGGCATTTATGTCTTCATCAAATCAACTAACCTAGGCATGCCAGAAAGATCCAGGATTCCGGAATGACATTTCTGTGCTTCTCAGTCCTATCAAATGAATATTTTTTTCCTGTAATTGCCACGTTCAGTTTCCAAACATCCAGCTACCAAGTAATAACATCAACCTTTAATTATATCCTTAGCACAGCAGCCTCAAATTAAAAGGTAAAAAGCAGCAGCTGGCTGACACTGTTATGTATTTCCTACCAATTTTTCTTAAAATTTCATATTCTGAAAATGGTGTTACAGTAGGAGCTGTGTCCTGGTGAGATGTAGATAAGCCTTGATAAAATCCGACGGAGCTTTTCAGGCATCTCCCTTTGCTGCCTGCACATTGTGCAGCAGATAATTTTGCTTTCTTAACAGCTTTGGAGACCTAATTGCAGACAGACATTCTGTGGTATCTCTGTGCATCTGCTTTTGTGCGCAGCTGGGAAGGAAAGGGGTCAGTGTAGGACTAAACTTCGATCTGAACAGGAGACGTGGGAGGAAGGGCAGAAACACAGTCATTTTGTAGTCCCCTGTGTATCTGCCTGGGCACATCTTGTCTACAGAGAGGGTTTAATCTCATTAGATTTTTATGACTTTGTAATTAAGTCATTGGTTCTCAGAAGGCAGCCTGTTCTGATGAGCCAGCAGACATCGTCCATGGACATATTAATTGTGTTAATGCTTTTGGTCAGGTCATCCTGCTCAGTCCACTTCATTGTAAATGGCGTGACCACACGTTCATCAAATGCAAAGAGGAGGCTTTTTTTGACTCCATGGGCCATGTGCCTCCTGTTCCTCAACCCTGGTGTTATATCTGCTTGAGTGGTAGGGATGGGACATCACCCACATTTCCACAGCTTGGGTTTGTATTACCTTTTGGTTCCAAGGTTCAAAGCAGTTCCCTGGTCTCCAACAAAGCCCAGCTTTTCAGGGTGCTTCTACCCATAAATACCAGCAATATGAGGACTGATCCTGGAAGCATTGTTTTTTTGTTTTTCCTAACACCAGTTACTCAGCAACACGAGGTTTTTCTATTTGGATCACCCTAGAAGGTGGCAACACGAACTCATGACAAGATAATCACACCACCGCCTCTGCCACCAGCCACTCAGACAGCCCTAGTCCCCTGGGGGTTAGAAAACTACCTTAAAGAGGAGGTTAAGGAAGTTAAATCTTGATTAACTCTGACACCTTGTGGACAATTAGCAGATGGAGAGGAAGCCTGAGGGGGAACCTCTCCACGCTGTGGGCTCCATCATGGTCTCAGTTGTCCCAAACCTTGTGTTTGTCTGCACGGTTGGGTGCAGTTGGACGCAATCAGAAAGCCAAGGCTGGATTCTGACATCAAGAGTGTGCACTCAGCATCACCCTCACGTTACAGCAGACACATCCTGGACAAGCCAGTCTGCCCTAAATGGCTCAATTCAGCGGCCAGTTTGAGTCAGCAGCCCGAACTTGATGATTCTGATTGCTGACACTGCGGTCGGGTCCTTAGCTGTCACATGAAATGTAAATAACTGTATCTAAGGACCTCAATTAGCAAACTGACTGTTATGACTCATTTGAACTGAAGGACACGCATCCACTGCCCAGCGTTTAAACATCAGTCTGTCCTTAACATAGAACATTTGGCAAAGGTATCTAGTCCTCCACAGTTTCAGCGGCCACCTAGCACTTGTGGTTTTGGGGCAGCACCAGCCAGTCAACCAAACCTTCATACCCAAGGGACACCAGGCAGCAAGGAACTTTGAAAGTAACTCTTTAATGGCTTCTTGACAAAGTGGGTGGTCACTGAGATGGGGTGTAGTGAGGAGGGGTCTTATTGGAGATAAGGGTAGCAGACAGTGTGTCCACCTAGAGCTGCAGGTGAACCAGATGGAGAGAGATCATAAACCTTTAGAATGCCACAGATTCACAGCACCCTCAAGAAAGGGGACATAACCCGAGTTTACCGCTTTGAGAAGCAACACCCTGAGTGCTCAGCTCCATACCCTGTCCACTCCCTGTCCCAGTGCCCTGAGGAGCACCAGAAAGGAGGGTGGGAGGCCTCCAATGTTGCTTCTTAGACCAGTGGCCATGGTCCAGATACATCTTTCCTCCTCATTTCCAGCACCTTTCAAGCCCTCTTACCTCCTCATGGACATGTTCTGGCCTTGCGATAGGAGCAAGGCCGTGGTGTCCTGGGACAGGGGAAGCTGGAGACACCCCACCACAGAGCAGAACATCTCCTCCCAGAGCTGCCTTGGGGTGAGGGTTACTGGGAGTGAAATTTAGACTGCAGGGACTGTCCTGGGGGGACAAAACCAGCCGGGGAGGAGTTCTCTGAGGTACCTGGCCTCCATGTGTTCATGCCATCTTGGTGAAGGAAGGGGATTAGGTAGAGGGTTTCTCCATTGCAGCATTTCTTTGACGTTTGGTGCAACTGAAGGATGTAGCCCAGCTGCTAAAGCTGAGAGTGCTACAGGAGATAAACATGCAGACCTTGCTTTTTCAAGACTGTGAGAAAATGAAAGATGACTTTAAAAAGAAAAGCAAGAAACTCAGCAGCAGTATCTGTTTGGGGAGCCTGCAGGAGCGGTGGTTTGGTGGCCCTGCTCACCACCAGCATCAGCCAGAACCATTGCAGCCATGGGTAAAGGTGGCCTGTGTCCCATCCTGGGACCTTGTCATGTCTGGGTGTTTCTGGGGCCTGAAATACAGCCCTTCCATAGCAGCCTTGAACAGTGTTGGTACGAACTGCCAAGTCCAAGTACGGCAATGATTAACAAGCTGAAAAAACTCTGAAGAGCTCTAAAGACTACTCTTTTTTTTCCTGTAACTTGAAGGGAAAAAAAACGTTACTGACAGGGTATGGGTTACTAATATCTACCTACAGAGATGCTTTTTCTGGCAAATGCCCCTTGCCAGTGGTGCAGGAAATGAGTCAGAAGGAATGAATCAGTGTCTGCAGTGCCACAAGAAGTAGGAAGCTGATACTCAATTTTAACTGTTGTATTAGACACAGGAGGGAATCACTGTAACGAGACTTATAACCCTGTGGGGAAATACCTGATAAAACCAAACTCCTTCTGCCTGTGTTGCCTTACTAGAGACAAGTCCCAGTTACAAAAGCTGACAAAAGAACGATGGCCCAACAGTTCAACACTGGACATTTAACCATTCCTTCTTATCTGAATCAAAGGAGAGCTAGAAATTGGAAACATCTACAGATAAAATTATCTGATGGTAAAAAGTGCTCAACTGAGGTCACCAGGGTGATGAGAAATGGAAGCTGGTGATCTGATTAGGTGTCTGCTCATTACATTGGCTTAAATACACAGCAGCAGACTTCAGGAGCACTGGCCACACTCAAGAGTCAAATTTCTCAAGCCTGCTCTTTGTGACCCTTTTCCTGGCCAAAGAAGGTGGGTCCATGAGGTCCACTGATGGGGTCAGGAGAAATGCCACCCACCCAGTGCCTAACCTACAGGTATCATTCAGTGGTCGGCACCATGTTTTGATGGCTGGGCCACGTGGTTGTTCACACACAGAAGCTGGGCTATGGCACACCTACCCAGAGACAAAATCATAGATGACCTCAAGCTGCCAAAAGGGTAGGCAGCTTCTCCTCCTCCTCTGTTAGCAGTAAGGCACGTGTTCACCCATGTTTGTGGCGAACAGCCCAGCAAGGGGACAGATGCAACAGAAACAGTCCTTCACCTCTGTGTGAATAGTGGGAGAACTCCAAAAAGACACTTCTGAAGAAGGCAGCAGGATGTTTTATACAAACAAACCTCTACTTTGTACTGAGTAGTCAAGTAGGAAATGCAAATGTGCGTATCAAAAGCTCTTGCAGTGCTTTTGCCTTTACAGCTCCTGTTTTTGCTCTCTACAGGAATGACCCACCAACCCTATACCACAGCAGGTATTTCCAGTAGCCCAGTCATGATGCAAAACAACCAGGACTGCTCCAGTATCAACATAACATTCAAAAACAGCCTGTACGCAACCACTTACACCATCATATTCATCCCTGGCCTCCTGGCAAACAGCGCTGCCCTGTGGGTCCTGTGCCGCTTCATCAGCAAGAAGAACAAAGCCGTCATCTTCATGATCAACCTGGCCGTGGCCGACCTGGCTCACGTCCTCTCTCTGCCACTGCGAATATACTATTATATTACCTCCACGTGGCCTTTTAAGAAAGAGGTTTGCCTACTGTGCTTCTACCTGAAGTACCTCAACATGTACGCCAGCATTTGTTTCCTCACCTGCATCAGCATCCAGAGGTATTTATTCCTCTATCAGCCGTTCAAAGCCAAGGACTGGAAGCGGCGCTACGACATACTCATCAGTGCCGTGGTGTGGCTCGTCGTCGGGGTGGCTTGCTTGCCCTTCCCCATCATGCGCAACAACAGGGACAACACCACCAACACAAATGCTTGCTTTGCTGACCTTAAAGTCCAGACCATCGAGAGCAAAGTGGCCACTGTGCTCATGACAGGCACGGCGGAGCTCATCGGGTTCGTCATCCCACTCATCGTTATTTTATTCTGTACTTGGAAAACCAAAGATTCTCTTCGGGGCTTCCAGATACCGATGCAAAACAACAGCGAGAGGCGGAAGGCTGTGAGGATGGTTTCCATGTGTGCCATTGTGTTCTGTGTGTGCTTTGCACCGTATCACATCAATTTCTTTTTCTACATGCTGGTGAAAGAAAAAGTCATTACAGACTGCTTCCTGAGCACCATCACACTCTACACCCAGCCCTTCTGCTTATGCCTGGCGAGTCTGGACTGCTGCTTGGATCCGATCCTGTATTTCTTTACGACTTCAGAGTTTCAAGACCAGATATCAAGGCACAGCAGCATGGTCATCAGGAGTCGGCTCATGAGCAAAGAGAGTGCCTCATCAATTAAGGAATGACAAGAAAGCCAGCTGAAAAGAATTAAGATGTTTCATATGAAATTTGGGACTGTTCTGTGATACTCGATTACCAGCTCTGATGTGGAAGATCCTGCAAGTTCACTCAGGGGATTTTTGTGACAGTGGAAATCTTCTGATTTATTGAGGATAAAACTGTTTAAGACTGTTGTGTTGGAAGCTAATGAGCAACTCAACTGGTGTGGCTACAGCTACTGCTGTGCCACCCAGACCTGACCTCCCTGGACTAGAAAACATACACGAGGGAGCAACAAAGCTTTTGCTGGGAGATGGTGGAAAAGTCCCAGGAGCTTTTCTTTTATTTTCCCAACTCCGTGGCTCTTTGCTCAAGCCAAAGACAATCACACACACGCACACTGACATCTGATGAAGTGTCTTCTCTGCTACAAACACACAACATATACAAGAACCTGAAAACAGCCAGTAACAATAAATGGCAGTTTTGGTGTCCCCACTCAGGGCTGCAGAGGTGTGAATGTTGGCAGCTTGCTTCAGCAGAGCAGCCCTGGCTTTGAGTACATCCCACTGGCCTCCACACTCATCTCTGCTTCACCATTCCTACTCTCCCCAACCCATTCTTGTCCATTATTTCCTTCTCATCCATCTCTAAGTTTGCTCCTTGATTGCTGATGCATCCCATAACTTGCACCTACGGCTCCTGCAAGACCATCTGCAAAACAAATTCTCCTGATAGCTCCTCAAACACCCCAGAGTGGGACCTTCCTTTGCTCTGAGTGACTTTCTTTCCCTCCGAGTTGCCCCCAAGGGCAAGGAGGGCATCAGTAGGTGGCCTTCTCCTTTGGATCCCAAGGGACAGGATCACTGGGAGACCACTGCAGGCTGGGCACAGCTGGACTCAGCATCGGCGGCATTGGATTTGATGATGCTGGTGGCACCATTTGAGTCCTCTCACGGCTTCTCCAGCTCAGAGTTACCTGTGATGGATCCACCCTGTGAAATCTCTGCTCGATAGGTTCAATTGATACATCGTTTACAAAAGAGAGGTGTCCTCCCCAGGGTGATTTCACTTATAGAGCACAGGCTAATTTCTTAAGTAAATTATTCATCGTTACCAGTAGCTCCTCTCATGATCTTAGTGTTTACATTTTTATAACTTCATTGGCTGTGAAGATAATAAAAGCAGTAACAGGAGAGGATGCCATTGACCTTCTATTTTAAATTACTGACAGCTCTTCTGCCAAGTTCACTGACTTTTGTGTAATTTCAAGGGTATCCTCACGATAGCCAGGGCTTGTTTTGGCTGAACGCAGGCACTGATTTACTGCCTTTAAAATCTTGTGTTTTGTCAAAAAGGATGTGTACAATTCTCAGTAAGCACTAGCCACAGTGTCTTACATGATGCTGCAAAAATAGAAGAAATACCAGAAACACTCGCTAAGTGTATTTTAAATCTAACTGCTCAGTTCCCAGCTCAGCCAAAAATTTTCTGTGTATTATATTTTCCCACTTGACCATGTTACAATAAAATGGGAAAAAGCAAACAATAGCTAAGTTTAAAGAACCATGACACTGGAGTTCCCCTAAAAGGCAGCAAACTTACTGATTAAATACAATGAGCTTTTGTAGTTCTGCTCCTGTCTGTGAGAAGATGATTATGGGCTACAGTACAATAAACTTTATCTTACGTGTAGATAAGTGAAAACACCAAAATAGTCCGATCTGAAGGAAGTAACTTTCACAGAGAAAGTATTATTGCAGGTTTCTCTGGTTTTCTGGAGAGGAAGCTGCAGAGTAAGCAAACAGTCCATCTCCCGCTGAAGTCAATGGAAATGTTTTCTCCAATTTAATTGGCAGTTTGTTATGTCAATGACACACGTACATGTTGACACACTGCAAGTAGTCCCCTTAAAAACGTGACCAGAGGCTGATGCTCAGGTGCAGTTTTCTTATAAGCTAGACTCTGTATGAAACTGCCAGTGGAAGAGACTTTCAATGGTTATTTTGAGGATTTTTATGGACCTTGAGCAACTAGAATGTGACTAGGAGCTCTTTATTGTGGTTTCTCTCTCATACAATTCTCCATTTATCAGGTGAGAACAAGTTTGAAAGCACTGTTATGGTAACTATGTAGCTTTTCCTACATTTTTTCTTTCCCAAAACTGATGCTTAAAAAATAAACACATTTTTGCAAACGTGGGCTGAGTTTCATAATTATCACTTATACCTAGAAAACTGAATGGGATCGGCTCCTGCTTGATTCAAAGGGTTCAAGTGATGCAGTACATAAACATTTATTACTCTTAAACAGATTGCTTCCTTGTCTACAGAAAGGTTTTCACCCCACTCTAATATAACTGGTGCTTTATTTTATTTTTTAAAACCACAAAACACCGGATTTAGAAGTGTCTGGGGGAGAAAAGGACCTCCCTGGGAATTGCTATGGTGCGTGACAGGGTGAGGAGGAGTGACTGCTACCATCCTCACGTACAGACAGGACCACAGAAACCATCTCTATCTCATTCAACAACCATTTTGCAGATCCAAATCCACACGGCTTAAAAAAGGCACCTGCACCATTGACGACAAGATTGGTACAGCAGAAATTGGTTGCTCTAGTCCCCTATATATTAAAAGTTATAACACAGACCCAGCCTGGAAATACCTCCTCCATCACCTGAATGTCCAAAGAATGACGGTGACTCTCCCGCTCTTAACCTTAACAACAAACCTGGTGGATCTACAAGGGATAACATTCCCCATCACCATGATGCAAACCCAAGTATCTCCTCAGCTGCTCATGTTCTCCCCTCATCCTCCTGCCTCATTCACTCTCTGAACTCCCTCAGACTCCCCAAAAATAGTCCTACTTACACATCGCAGCCCCAGCCCATGAGGAAAAGTCACAAACTCAACGCTTTCTTCCTTTCAAGTCCCATCACTTTGATGTGCAAGAGATCAGACAACCTGGTCTGATGGTCTCTTCTAGTGCCTGGGGAAAGTGTACTGGTTTTGGCTGGGATAGAGTTAAGTGGTCTGTGGTGCTTAGCTGCCGGATGAGGTTGAACCACGACAGAAAGTTAGCCAAGATGATCATACCGGTGAGTGAGCCTAGAGAGCAATAACTCAAAGTAAAAATAAAAAAAAAAGAGAGATCAAGGAAAACTTGCAAACTTAAAGCACGTAGAAAGCCAAAGGCTGTCAGTTTGGCCTCCACAAGCCCCTGTGTGAAACTCAAACCTTTAATCTCAAGTCCCCCAAAACTTCAGCAGTGTGTCTCAAGAGAAGGCCAAACAAATCCAGCATCACTGTTGAGGAGGACAGGATTACGGTTGCCCTCACAGCTGGGAGGTGCTGGCTGCAACACAAGACCTGGGGCTGCTTTGCCTTCCAGCACTCTCACACTTTCAAAGGCAGAATCTGCCCAGCTCCGGTTCCTGTAATTCACCCCCTTTCCTGTGACCACAAAACATGTTTATTATTTTGACAAGAGGAAATACGATGTCACGATGCTGCTCCTGGATTATCTCTTGTGCTGGTCTCACTGCCCAAGCTCACTGGCTATAAAAAGAAGCCATCCTTCTCAGGCAGACACAAAAATAAGCCTTTCAGTAGAGATGCCACAGGAAGGCAGAAGTTAACCCAAAGAAGGGGCTGGGTACAGCTACACAGGTTTCTGAAGGATGGATCTGAAGGGCTCCCCTGGCACCTGGTGCTGGAGCAACCCTATGTCAAGCAAAGGGTAGAAATATGACGAGGTCTCCAAGCCACCCACATTGACAGCAGTGCATGTCCCTGATGGCACAGACCCAGGCAGAACCATGGCATGACATATTATCCTTCTCTAGCACAAGCCATTCACCTCTTACTGAAAGAAAATGTGTTTCTTCACAGTGCCAGCAAACAGTCACCCCATCACCCCATCTTAACTGGTATCAGAGGTCCAGTAATTCCTCTCCTGCTTGAGAAAGTGCCCTCCCACGCTTGACAGCAAATGTATTTGGAAAGAAACCCCCATGGGATTTAACGTTTTTCTGCAGCCTCAGGTTCTGAGCTGCAGGATCTCATGAGTACCTCAGCTTCATTTTCTCCTTAAATGAAATTACCAGCTCTCCACAAGGAGGAAAAACAAAATATGCCATAAGTGTAGCTCAACAACCAGGAGCTAGCTCAAAATTACCAAACTCCTTCACTGCATTTAACAGATTTTGGGGCTGTGCCTGGTTACAGAAGGGCTTAACCTGAAAACATGGGAAGTGACTGACAATATTTTGCTGTAAAAGCTTTTCATTTTCAATAAAATGAAAAGCTTTCCCAAAACGCTGCTCCTGTAGATGCCACTGTGCACTGGTAAAGGAGAACTAGGTGCCATGGGGTACCGGGGACTCACCCAGCCCACAGGCCACGTGTTGACAGCTCTGGTCAAGCCATAACGAGTCTCTGCACAAGGGTGAGTTGCTTTGTGTGAATAAAACCTCCTCCTCCTCCTCCTCCTCCCAAATGGCCCACTGTTTTTCATACATCCTTCAGGTGCATCCTGTCAGATATTTCTAAATGCTGAGCCCTTAAAGAGATGCTGATCGTATGCATTTGGCCGCCTGCCCACAGGATACCAGGCTAAAGGCGAGGACAACCTTTATCTGGAGGCCTTAGAGAAAGTCTCAATTACTTTGAAAATTCCTTTGTGTCTCCTGCCTTGGAAGGTATAGCCTAAAATTGCATATTTAGTGTGGGTAATGAGCCAGAAGAGCAGAAATGCTTAATATAAATATTGGTTGGTTGGTGTACATTGAAGGCAGAAGTCTGAACCTTGTCAATCCATCAACTTTTCACAACCAGGAAGGTTGAGATCTTCTGCAAAAATACAATAAGATGATGAGTAGAGGAAGGACTCGACGTGTTCAGGAACCCTGAGGTGGAAGTCTCTCACTACAGCCTGACACCCACTGGCCTCTCCTTCCCCTGCAGCCCTGCGGGAAGCACATACCTAAAAATAAGGCTTGGAGATGGCTGCATACGGCACTGGATGTGTGTGGTGGACACAGAAGTAGGATGTCCCAGGCAGGATATCCTGATAAAACAGCCACTTTACTTTGGGATAAACCTTTAACCTCTGAAGAGGGACAGGGCACAAGGCCAGCCTCTCTCCTGTGAATCTGGGAAGGGTTTGCAAATATGTGAGCGCTGTTCATTCTTCCAGGGATTAGCGGCCCCTGCCCTGGGCAGGGACACCTCCCACCACACCAGGTTGCTCCAAGCCCCATCCAGCCTGGCCTTGAACCCCTCCAGGGATGGAGCAGCCACAGCTTCTCTGGGAAACCTGTTCCAGCGCCTCACCACCCTCACAGCAAAGAATTTCTTCCTAAAATCTAATCTAAATCTCCCCTCTTCCAATTTAAAACTGTCGCCCCTTGCCCTATCACTCCACTCCCTGACCAAGAGTCCCTCTCCAGCTCTCCTGGAGCTGCCTTCAGATCCTGGAAGGCTGCTCTAAGGTCTCCCCAGAGCCTTCTCCTCTCCAGGCTGAATAACCCCAGCTCTCTCAGGCTAATCCTGCAATTGAAGGTTATGATAGCTTCCTCCTTTCATTTCTCTCCCACGGTTACATTTCTGTAAATTTGGGGGGGGGGTCACAGGACCAATTACAGAAAGTGGACGAAGAGAGGAAGACTAGTCCTATTTATACATTACCTACTGTTAGAAAGGGAAAGGTGCCAACACCCAGATTTATCTTTGCGAGCCCTGGTCCACGAGGTGTGACACTGCACACCACAGAAAACTCTTCAGCTGGAAATGGGGCAGCTCATAATAAGTCACAGTCCGATATCTGCCTGCCAGTTTTCAGCAATTCAGAAAGAAGGGCATGCTTAGCAGGCAGTAAATGAACTACAAGTTATAAATATATATATATATAAAATGCATATATATATAGAGAGAAAAAGAATTAAAGGAGGCAAAAATCAAAAAGAAAGAAACTGGGAATGAGGGACATTAAGGGTTTTTTTTTTAAACACCAGTATTTTGGGAAAATCTCCACCTTAAACCATCGTATTATTTCAGAAATAAAGTCTAGACCCTTAGCTGTAGCCTATAGCCTTGATAGTCTGAAGCTAACCAAATTTCCAAGAAAATGAAGGGAAATTACTACCTTCCAGTAACTTCCACTGGCACTGCGTTCAGTTTTCCGTTAGCCAGCACTTATTGGAAGATACTCGCTTCTGTATTCTCCAGGTTTTTTTTTTTTTAAGGAAGCAAATGGCAAAATGACTTGGGGGGCAAGAGCAGAAGCAGCTCGATCGAAGGACACCGTCACCTAACCCAAGTGCCGTGAGAAGGGGAGGAAAGAAATCCATGTCCAAGGTCCCTACGGCCCGGCAGTTGGATCAAACAACGTCATCCCCTTCCCAGTTGTTTTAACGTCATTAAGCTGTGCACGGGTTTGGGTTTTCTTTTTTTTCTTCCCCGTGTGTGTGTGCTGTGAAGAGAAACAAAATACAGGATTTCCTGTTCTGTGGCCACTGTACTGGGCTGCAGATGCCGGCAGGATTCCAGGGCTCCGAAAACATGTGGAAGTTTAACGAGGAGTCGCCGGGGCTGGGATTGCTGCGAAAACCGGTAGGAAATAAAAGCAGAAAGCTCGCTCCTCCTGCTCTCTAGCATGGATGTCACCCCCCTGAAGGATGGGAGCCACGGGAAGGTAAGCTTGATTTCTGCTGGGTCTTTTCTTCAGTAGTTTGAAGCTGCTCTTGCAGTTTTGAGCAACGTTATCACGGGTTGGGTTTGGGGTTTTGGCTTTTTTTGTTGTTTGAGTTTTCTTTCTTCTTCAAGAGATCTTATCGGGCAGAAGCTGGTACAACATCCTCAGCAGCTTCTCACTGTGCCCACGTATTTCTGCCTCGCTTGTCTCCCAGGGGTGGGTGAGCAGAGCTCGGTGCATCCGAGCCGGCTGCTGTGTGTGCTGGTATGTAGGGAAAGCCTTGTTTTACCCAAAATACTTCAATTTATTATTATTATTTTTTGGTACTGACAGGAGCTGCCATTACTGACCAGCTCTGTTTACGCATTTCCTATTAGTGCCTAGATTAAACAAACAACGTTATTGCTTAGAACCCAAGTGCCAGAAAGCCTCCACTACTTCAAATCTGGAGCTATTTTCAAGCCAAAAGTAGATTTTCTTTATATATATATAATTTTTTTAATTTTTTTTTCTTAGACTGCTTTTCCCTCCAGCATCCCAGGCTTGAGCAGGGTGGAAGGGAGGCAGCTCCGGAGCTGGGGGATTGGAGTTGGGGGACCAAAGCTTTCCCCAGCCACCCCTGGAGCACAATTTGAGCCTGGTTTAATCCAGGCAGCCCATGGAAAAGATGAGGACGAGTTTGCCAGCGAGTCTGGGAGCAGTAAATGCAACACCACAGCGATGTGGGGCTGGGTGGGGCGCAGGGTGATTCAGAGTAGCCAGGCAATTTCCAATAACGATAGCCACATACGCCTCCAGGAGCACAGCCTGCTAATATGTTCTGTATAAAGAAACACGGGTGTTTTAGCCTCCTAATTAATTGCAAAGTTACTCCATGCTTAATGAATTGCAGTGCTACATCCACAACCAGCCGTCTCACCCCTCCGGCAGGGACACCGGTCTCCCCTCTGTAATTTCAGGGTGCAGCTGGATAAAATTCAGCTTTATCACTTTAAAAACAAAAGCAGACTGCCCCTTGCTCCCACCTGTGCATAAATCCATGCAATAGGAAAACAATTAAGGAATGGTAAGGAGTATTTCATACAAACTTTAGAAAGTCACTGAACAAACCCCTGCCAAAGCCCATGGGAGCCTTTCCACCCTGACACCAGCATCATCGACAGCAAAACACAAGGGGACCTGGAGGACTTCGGGGCAAGGCGCAGACAGGAGGGAAGGTGAAAACTGTAAAACAATAACAAATAAAAAAAATCCACCCTTTCAGGAAGCATTGCAGTCAATGAGCAGTGGCCTGAGCCCAGGCTGGAGCAGCTCAACAGGGAGATCCCTGTTACTTTCCTGCCAGGTGCCCTGACGAGTGCTGTCATCTAGAAACTGAATGTTAGGTACCAGGAGTGACACCTAGCTCCCCCAGTGAGAAATAGGTACTCTATTTTTTTCCAAAAATGGGGAAAAAACATAAGCAGGGAAGGTCTCAGTTACATCTGCAGGGACGAGGTTTAGGATTTGGGCTGAGATGCATCGTAGGGAGGAGGTGGTAGGATAAGGATGCTGGGCTACTCTATAATCCTTTTCACAAGCCCAGACCAGCAAGTGTCACCTCTGTCACTAGAAGGCCATGGCACCAGCTAGGAATGGCTGCATTCCTTATGCTCCCTGGTGGTTTTCCCTCCCCGATTTCTGCAGGGATGTGAAGACAAAGTGTCCTACCACTATTTTTCCAAGGTTAAACTTACTTGGCGCAAAGGGCACCAACCAAGAGCAGGACCAGCATCAAGAACGAGCCTCTTGTGGTTTTTCAGGCAGGTGAGGAGCACATGGGGGTTCTACAGTGACCAAAGGGGTTGGTTTCCTGCTGTCCTCATGGTGGGGTGGCAGATGTCCCTGCTCCCCTACCTTGTCTTGGCTCGCTGGAGAAATCAGAAACCTCCAACCCAGGGCTGCTGTCTCAAGCAGAGTCAGCAGCCTAAAGGTGGACCAGCCCCACAGCTTGGGCTTTGCTTCAGCCTCGCTCCTTTGTGGCCAAAACCCTGGAGAAATCATCAAAAATGGGAGAAGAGAGTTTGGCAAGGGCTCGGTTCAGAAACCAGGCCACAGGCACAGCAATGTGGGCAAACGCACCCACCCTTCTTGTATTGGAGGCTGCTGGCTATATATTTTATATAAATATATATATAATGTTCCTCCTGACACTGAAAACATGACAGCCCCTCCAAAGAGGTGCCTAAGTGAGGAGAAGCAGGGTAGAGAAGCCTTCATCAAAGCAATAGCAGGCTCTGCACAGACTTGTTCCCACCACGAGCGACTCATTACCTTTCAGAAACCTGTCCTTGGAGGAAACAGCACCACTGGCTGCTTTTTAATCAAATGCCACTGTCAAGGGGCTCGGTGGCCACAGCAAGAGGTGTTCAGGTCTCTGCCAGATGATGTTCTGCTCTCCCAAACGGGAAGCACAGGTTGCCCGACACCTTGCAGGCAGCTACAGGCTCTGTTTCCAAGGGGAAAATTACCCTGTTTTGTTGTAAACGATGCTCCAGGCTCTCAGTTTGTAACCTGCTGCTGCCAAATCACTTCTTCTTCCCCCACCCCCACCAAAAAATAAAAATAAAAAGACCATTTCCCCTGAGTCCTACTCACAAATAGCAAAATCCATCACCTCCCCAGCCGGAGAGCTGCACGAGTACCTGTGAACTCCCCGTGACCCACCCGCTGGCTGGGTGAGGTGAAATGGGTAAATGGATGAAAAGAATTTCTGCTCTAACTAAAAGGGAGATGTATTTATCTTCCTTCACCTCCTGAACTGTTGCTGGAGGATAATAGCTGTTGCTACAACATGATGCCTGCACAATGTGCCGTGAGTGCCGGAATTGAGTTAGTGGGACCAGCAGAGCAACTGGCATGTGTTCGGCCAGGCTATTAGCTTATAAATCCAGCCTCAAATCTGGAGCCAGAGCTCTGATAGATCTGTCTGCACCTCTCCCTTCGGCCTCTGCTCTGCTCGGCCTCCTGCCAGCACCATCATTTGCAGAGGCTAATTATTGTCCTCGCTGCCGATTCATATCAGACCCCTGCACAGATCCAAAAGGACCGTGTCTAGATCCATTTGATGTCCCTATTTATTTACAGACTGACTGAAATCACTTGTAGGCATATCAGAGAGTGCTAATTTGATGGGGGGTTGACAGAAACTATAGGGAATAAAAACGGTCTTGAAAAACCTTGGGGAGCTGAAGAAGCTCTCTGGCATCGGCAATAAAGAGATGAATGCTACGGAGCTCAACTGCAACGTCCCTGTAACTGTGGCATCACCTTTAGGGGGTGGCAGGGTCCAAAATCCTGCAGAGCACATCTGAAAGGAGCCGGGTGGAAGATGCCTGGGATCGCAGCCTGTGAGCGGGGTCTGGCTCTGCACCCTCCCCAGCACATACACATCCCACCTTGTGCACACCCCCTGCACACACCCCTACACGCAACTTATTCTTCTGTACTGAAGCACGTTTACTCCACGTGGGGAAATTTTTGGCTTTACAGCATTTGTTTTTACTCCCTACAGAAACCCTCCACCCACCTTGCTTGCCCCATGAGCAGAGAAACTCAGCCGAGATGGAGACCAACGTGTCCTCCGGGAACTGTACCGATCCCCAGATGTCCTTCCAGTCCACCCTGTACGCAACTACCTACACCATCATATTCATCCCTGGCCTCCTGGCAAACAGCGCTGCCCTGTGGGTCCTGTGCCGCTTCATCAGCAAGAAGAACAAAGCCGTCATCTTCATGATCAACCTGGCCGTGGCCGACCTTGCTCATGTCCTCTCTCTGCCCTTACGGATGTATTACTATATAAACCACACCTGGCCGTTTGGAAACTTTCTTTGCCAAGTGTGCTTCTACCTGAAGTATCTCAACATGTACGCCAGCATTTGCTTCCTCACCTGCATCAGCATCCAGCGGTACCTCTTCCTCCTCCATCCCTTCAAAGCCAAGGACTGGAAGCGACGGTACGACACGGCCATCAGCGCTGCCGTCTGGCTCTTCGTGGGAGCGGCGTGCTTCCCCCTGCTCGTGGTGAGGAGCCCGGCCTTATCCAAGAGCACAAACACTTGCTTCTCAGACCTGGGGGTGAAGCAGCTGAGCCCAGGAGCCTCCATTGCAATGGTGACGGTGGCAGAGCTCTTTGGGTTCGGCATCCCCTTCGGCATCATTGCCTGCTGCACTTGGAAGATGTGGAAGTCCCTGCGGGACTGTCCAAGCCACCTGCAAAACACCAGCGAGAAGCAGAAGGCTTTGCGCATGGTCTTGATGTGCGCGGCCGTCTTCTTCATCTGCTTCACCCCCTACCACATCAACTTCCCTTTCTTCATGATGGTGATAGAGAACATCATCCAGGACTGTGCCTTTCACAGGAGCACACTCCGCTTCCACCCCATCTCCCTCTGCTTGGCGAGCCTCAACTGCTGCCTGGATCCCGTCCTCTACTACTTCATGACCTCCGAGTTCCAGGACCAGCTGCTGCGCCACAGCTGTGCCGCCCTGCGGGCTCGCTTCACGCGCCGTGGGAGCAACCTCTCCGTCACCGAAACCGGCCACGACATCCGCATGAAGAGGAGAAATCTTCCACGCTTTAGGTTTTGGTCCCTTCCTAAGTTCTTTGGCCGAATAAACAGCATGGAAATCCCCCCAATGCCACCCGATGAGCTTCTGCTGGAGTCCATCTCTTGAAACATAAGCCGTTTCTGTGCATGTAGGTGCTTCTCAGCTTGAGTGAAGATTGCATTAGGTCTCCAAACATGTCTTGAACTACCCTTGTGTGTAACAGATGGCAGCATCTGACTTAGAAGGACATTTCCATGAAGACCTAGAGGGACATTTCCATTAAAAAAAATGAAGTTTGCTGGTTGTGCTGTCACTGTTGGGGACTATCTGCCTTATCTCAATGGAGAATGTTGCATTGTTCAAATACCCGAAACCTCCGTTGCAGATGCCAGGTACTTCTCTCATGCTGAACTGCAGCCAGGTTCAGGTCCCTCTCATTCCTGTTGTTTCAGTGTTTCTACATACTTGTCATTTTTGAAAATCCTCCTGAATCCTGTGTTTTGAGCAGGCAGCTCAGCCTCAGCACAGCTCAGAGAGGTGGCACCGGGGGAGTTTCAGCCCCAACTGCAGGTACCTGCAGCCCGTGACGACTTGCAGCATCCACCACGCTCCTGTGAGGTTCTACATCAGGACAGTTAGTTCTTTCCATGGAAACTGAACCTCCTTCCATTGCAAAACCAAAATATCAATCATCTGGACTGCAAGAGTACCTTTACCAACCTTATATCAAGCAAAGAGTATTAATCTATATCCACATCAGTGTTAAAGTGAGTTTTCAAATGGGTCGTGCTATTAAGAAAGGCACCCAGAGCTGAGCAAGGGAGGGCTTCTTGCCTCCAGGAGCTACGGGATGCTGCGCTGATGATGGGGAGAATGAATACTTGGAAGACAGACCAACTTGATTGTGACTGGAGATACTATGAGCAAAGAGGATGAAGGATGTGGGACATCCCCCAGGGCACATTTGCTCACAGAGAGCTGGGGCGACTTGCAGAAGGAAGGACTAGTAACTGGCATTGCTGTGTTTTGTGTTGTTATTAGGAGTCTTGTGTCTTGGCGTTCTGCTAAAGCCTGTGGTCATGCATTAAGATGTTACCCAAGCCTCTCAGCCTTGTTATAAAAATCAGAAAAGGTCCCAGCCCTCACTGGGTACTGAGAAAAGTTTACAAAAAACTGACCCGAGCGCATCCTTGAGGCTTCAAACTTGGGAGGAAATAAAATTCTCTCAACACATATTTTACCATCGTGGGTATTGTTTTACGTGCTTGTAAATAGTCTCATTATGCACTGTGTCTGCTCTCAGAGCAATGGCACAATTTTCAGGGGGTGGGTACCCCAGTTTGGGGCTCAAAAGAGGCCCCACAGCCACCATGGCCCATCACACAGTGGCCAGCGATGGGGCTCAAAGGTTTCCTCCTTGCAGGCTACAGCATTAATGACTGCATTGCCAAAAAAACCTGGCAAAACTAAATGTAGGCAGAGGGGGGTTGATAGAAAACAGCTTTGCTGATGTTTGGATGCACATTTCCAACCCGTGCGGCATTTCTGGGAAGAGCAGGCGGTGGTTTTCACCCTTCACGTTGCCAAGGCTGGGCACAGAATGATGAGGGGAGCTGCAGACAACCTGGAGGGGTTTGCTTTGGTACTTACAGAATGCCAGAGGCTGGCAGAAACCACTGAAACGGGCAGAAAACATGCTGCCCTGCAGCTCACTCTGTCCTAAATCTCCTCTTACATTAAAAAAAAAAAATAACAAAAGGACATGTGTTCCTTATTTGCCTGGAGGAGTAATGGGGGGGAGAAAAGGGTTTTCAGGGCTGAAAAAAAGCTGCTTCAGACGGCACAAATCCAGCAGCGTGTGCAGGAAAAACAGGAAACCCAAGCAAAACCTCATCGATGCCGTGGCTGGCAAGACCCAGCTTCGGGCAGTTGCCACAGAGAGGATGAGAGACACCACCAGCACCTTAAGTGGGAGCAGGGTTTTTAACCTGTGAGTGTCTTTTGGGAACAGGACAGCCCTGAGGAGCTGGGGAGGACATGGAGGCAGCCCTCAATAACCACAGCTGGGTATTTATAAATCCTGCTGACCGACCGCAAAGCCCCTACTGTGGCTCCAACCTTACTGGCAGCACAACTCCAGGTTTCCCAGTAGCTCCAGTTACCACTGGGAATTCATCAGCTTGTTTTCAGATTGCACAGCTTTTCTGAACTTTCTGCAATGCAACTTTCCCCTTCCAAATAGGAAAACAGGAAAAAAGAAAGCAAACCAGAGACTCTCACTGATCTGCCACTTGGAAACACAACAGCAACCCCGACTCGAGCTGCCCCTGCCGCCCCTCAGGCCTGTCTGTGCCACAGGTTTCTTTGGAAACACAGCAGAAAATTCCTTTTCTGGGTTAGATGTGCTGAAGAGCAAGGATTTTCCCGGGTTTTAGGCAAACCAAACCCAGAGGAAACATCCTTTTCCAGTACAGACCAGTGCGTTCCATCATTCAGAGGTCACAAGACAACTGCCAGCCCTCCTGTTTTATCAGAGTCCACCAAGTTCCACTAATCCAAACTCCCTGACTGGGCTCCAGAACCCAGACTGTGGGGATCTGGGGTCAGTGGGCACTCTGCCACCTGGATGCTGCATTGAGGAGCGGGGGACAGACAGACACGCATGCAGGGATGCTGGTGGTCCCCAGCACAGAGATGCAAGAGCTGAGGAGGGGGCAGCAGGTCAGAACGGGCTGGGGGACATCTGGCTCTACATTGTCCCTAGGGAGATTTAGGTAAAAAGCTGCAATTCTGAGGATTTGCTTTGCTGGGGCCAAGGTGAGAGGTACTATCTTACAAGGGAAAAGCTCAAGGTTGAAGAGAAGGGAGAGCAAGGGACTGGGAGCTGACACATGGGGAAGGAGAGGGCAAGATGAGTTAAGAGTTTTTCCAGGATTTCTTTCTTTACCTGTGGGCATTAAATCTTTTGTTCACACACCAAAAAATCAGCCAGTAACTCCAGTGCTGTGCTTTAGCATCATTCATTTTCAGGCAAAGGAAGATTCCAGGTAATTTCAGACCCTGGCCATGTTCCCACAAGTCGGGACAGTCACAACAGCACTCAGAGCACATCCCTTACCCGGGGCACTCTCACTGCCCCGTGCCATCCTCAGCTCTCCATAGGGATGGATCCACAGCAGGATGCTCTGGGATCAGATACCAGGTGGCCTCAGCTGGCCCAAGCGCTCAGACCCACGTGCTGCTGGTGAGGATTTTGGCTGTGGTGGTTTCCCCCCCAGCAAGACATGCCAGCCAGAGGGTTCCAGAAACACCCTCAGGGGAAGGGGCTACAATTAATTGTTCCTTAGGGCTTAATTTTCTACAACTGGCTTTGACTACAACTCTTCAGTTGTTTCTATATACGTGTGTCCCTCCATACACCCCTACACACACTATACTTCTATACCTGACATCACACAGCACTTAGGAATACCCAAGAAGCAGTCTCTTGTGCACAACACTTTCCAGGGCCCCACAAAAAAAAAAAAAGAGGGAAGATCACTTTTCTCTTTGCTAAAAATACCTTTTTCCTCCCCTCCATGACCACATGCTTCCAGTCCAGCCCCAACAAATTGACTCTGCCTCTGGAAAACCGCTCAGCCCTCGGCAGAGCTCGCACCACCCACCCGGTTGCGAGACTTGGACTCTGCTGATTTTTGGCGCTGGGCTGGTGGCCACCAACTGCTGGCGGCCACCACGGCTGGCAACGACCTGCTTCTCCATCCACCCACCTCACAGCGGAGAGAGGAGAAAAGGCTGCACCTGGAAGAGGAACAAACACACCGACCGCCTCGATTCTGAGTGCTACCTAAACCTACAGAAAGCAAACTTTGCTGCTGCAAACCAAACCGAGCCAGGGAGCGATTTTCCAGACAGTCATGATTTCACCAGACCCACGTCCAATTTTCTGATGCGGAGGCTCAGCTGGCAACACCCTGTGAAGCCCAAGCCACTGGTGTTCAACGTGACAGCCCTGTTTGAGAGACCCAGGGATGTCCATCAGTCCCTCCTGTGCTGCGGAGTTCTGTTCATGGCACAAGGGAGAGGGTTTGGGGAACTCTACATCAACGGCACAGCCACGTTCAGCACTCTAAGGGTTAGCTCTCCTCCAAGAAACAGTCTTCAACCTTGAAGCTGCCAGCAAGTCCTTTCCAGCAGGAATAGCCACACTAATCACTGTCTTTCTCCTCTTAATGGGGCTTTTTTTGTTGGTTTTTGGTGGTTCCTGTAGGTGGATAGGGAAGGCATGGAGGCTGGGGAGAAGAATCCAGAACTTTTTGGTCCCCGGTCCAGCAACAGCATCACAGCTGCACCCCTGGATCCATGTGAGCCTTGTTCTTCAGAGAAGAAGTCCGAGGAGCAGCTGAGTGTGCTCAGCCTGGAGAAAAGGAGAGACCTTCTCGCTCTCTACAACTCCCTGAAAAGAGGTTGTAGCCAAGGAGGTTCATCTTTTCTCCTGAGGCAATAGGACAAGAGGGAATGGTCTCAAGCCACAGCAGGGGAGGTTTAGGATGGATATTAAGAAAAAATTTTACACTCAAATTCATCAAGCATTGAAACAGGCTGCCCAGGGAACAGGTGAAGTCCCCATCCCTGGTGATGTTTAAAAGCTAGGCAGACATGGTGCTGAGGGACATGGGTTAGTGATGGGTTTTGTCAGCATTGGGTTGTTGTTTGGACTCAATCACAGAATGGTTAGAGTTGGAAGGGACCTTAAAGATCACCCAGTTCCAACCCCCTGCCATGGGCAGGGACACCTCCCACCAAGCCAGGTTGCTCCAAGCCCCATCCAGCCTGAAACATCCCTTCCAACTTGGACAATTCCATGATTCTACAAAGCTGGAAGGTGTGGGTGAGAGCCCATCACACCCATGGGCAGCAGGGTCAGGGTCCTGCCCCTCCTGCTGCTCTGCAAACACACTCCTGCCTTTCCTTGGGCTTCTCCCAGGTCATCATCGAGCAAAATTTCACCAGCCAAGTGGAGGGAAGACAGACAAGCAACATATTCTCCAGAACTATTTCTGTTAAAGACTGTCAGTGCAGACCAGGAATACTTTAGCTGTTTCCGTCTGAGGATCTCCTAACAAGGTCATGAAGCTTAAATGAACTCAAAAATTACATTTTTATTTTATAAAACTTGGAAGTATAAGGTAAAATATAATTAAGGTAAAAATTGAAGATAAATTTTTTATCTGTAAAATATTGTTTTGTGATTTAGTCCCAGTTCCAAGTTCTCCTGATTTTTGGTGGCCTCAACTACGGTAGGGTTGGGGAGGGCCCATCCAGCACTGCTGCTGTGCATCCTGTCCCAGGGGAATGGCACAGTTCAAAGGTTGGCCTTCAGCTGCTGGGAAAGGCGAGCTGGGGAAGGCACCCTGGGGTTCCCACCCACGCACCCCGAGAAGGGGCTGAGCTGTGGCACGCGAGGGCTCCTGGAGTGACGGGAAGCAGGATGGATGCCGGCAGCGACACACACCAGCTGTGCCAGCAAAACAGGATATGGTTATGCTCTGAAAGGTGTTTTTGCTACAAAAAGGCTATCCGTACAGTAAATACGCTCGCTGCCTGAAGCACGGGCTAGGCTTTCTTCTAAACAGGCTGGCTTCTGCGGAAATGAAAGTGCAAAACTGAGCATCCATCGCACACAGTCGATCAGGAAAAGAAAATAAGATAGCATCTTCAGAGCCCTGGTGCTGTTCAGTCATGGTGGGGGAAGGGGAGGGTGGAGGTTGGTATCACCTTTATTTTTTGGGATCGTTCTCAACTCTGCTGTCTATTAAAGCGATGTCCAGACCAGCCACCATGGTCCCCTTTGCGAAGACAGGGGGATGCCAGGGTCAGGCAAGAGAAGGCTGGCAGGGTCAGGGGCAGAGCCTGGGGGCAGCTGGGTTTCACTTCACATCATTCTGCAAGGGGTGGAGGGGAAATAAAAGGCTTTTTTGGTTTTTTCCCCTCTTTAAATCACTACAGTGAAAACACCTTGCAAGCGTGAGAGCACACAGCAGAGGCGGCTGCCAGAAAGCACTGGGAAAGCTTTGCATCCCAGATCTCATTGCAATTATAGAAATGCTCCAGGACTAATGTGAGCGGGGCTGGCAGCCTCCACCAAGGCCTCAGCACATCCCCCAGGAGCCTCCCCCACACCAACAAGCCCTCTTTAACCAATAAACCCCATATAAAACCCCACATATATCTTCTAGTCCAAAAGCATCAGTAGATTAATCCATCCCTGCACCCAAGGGGACAACTCTGCGGCAAAGATCCCACAGTGCTGAAAGCTCTAGCTCCCACACAAGATTAATTAAGGCACATTAAGTAATCAGCAGGCTTCCAAAAAAAAAAAAAAAAATTAATGGCCAGAAGCTTTAACTAGTAGGATTATTAGCAGCTGAAATGGGCAAGCGCCCACGCGTTTTGGGAGGCACAAACTGCAAAGCCCCAACGAGGAGCTGTGCCACCACAGGGATGACAAACCTGGCACGTTGTGAAGCTATAAAAGTCCATGAGATTAAATTTCCTATATTTTTTTTTATTGTAGTTTATATGTACATAGAGCTACAAACCTCTGCTATAAGTGGGAATTGTTATAGGAGTAAATCCATGGTGTTTTCAAGGGGTAGGTGTCACTGAGCCCCTGGTACCTGCTGCGAGCAGGTGATGGTGTGGTGGGGACACCAAGGTGAAGGGCACCTCCTGGCCCCTGGGCACCCCTGTGACCCTTCCCCAGAGCTGCAGCCCTCTCCACAAGTCACACTGCAAAAGTAAATCCTGTTCTCCTGAGCAAGTATGCAAGGAATGGGAATAAACGCCAATTTAAAAGTTGTAAAGAACTTCAGGTTGAATCGCTGCACAACTGGTGAAAAAAAATAAAAAAATCACTTTCTCAAATTAACCAACTGAATTAAGAATCCTCAATCCTTCCTAATCTTAAAAATAAAATAAAAAAATAAAATGGTTTTAATACTTCTTGAGCTAGAGTCCCCCAGATGGATAACTGCAGAAGTGCCACTTTTTAAAGCGGTACAATCACATGGCCCAGCACCACGCTCTGCCGACAGCCCAGCACCCACCGGGGGCAGAGCCTGGGGGACCACGGTGGCTCAGGAACATGGTGATGGGTGACACCCCTTTGGGGCACAAGCATAAGTTTGGAAGGGAGGCATCCTTGGCTCTGGCTTTGGATTGCCCTGCAAGGTGCAGAAATCCACCAAATAAGAAGACAATAACCCTGGAGAACTTTCTGCTTTCAGGGAAGCCTGTACCAGACCATGATCAGCTTCAGCATGACTTTCTGAAGCCCCTTACCCACAAAGTGCTGGGGTAAAAAGCCATCCAGATAAGACCATAGGAACATTTCCCAAAAAACTGGGGAAGGAAAAGAGAGGAAAAAAATTGATGAAACATCCAGCTTCATCAGCCTCATTAACTTTGTGTCCAGAGCAGATGGGGGCTCCATGAGCAGGCGTTGTCCCGTGGGACCCTACTGGGACACGGAGCTTCAGATGGGACACGGAGCTTCAGATGGGACACGGAGCTTCAGATGGGACACGGAGCCCACCACCACCAGGGAAGCTGCTGGGGCAACACCAGCCTCCCAGCAAACAGCAACTGCTGTGCCGCGGCGGCAGCTTCCAAAACACCCCAAAACCAGTAGTGCCTATATATATATGTTTAAAAATAGCCACTAAAAAGAAAGAAGAAGGATCGGGTCAGGCTCGGATGAGGGCAGGAGGAGTGGCAGAGCTGGGGAGGGCCCCACTCCCCTCCCGCGCTGCCGGCAGTTGCACTTTTGCTTTGCACATCAAGAGAGGTGGTGACCCGCCACCAGCACCCACAGATTGGGGACAACAGGGTCCCACCGGAGCAGCCCACCAGGACAGCAAAGGTAGGACTGATGTTCTTCTAGCCACAGCTATCTTTGGTTCGGGTTAATGGGTTTAAATTGTCCGTTTTTTTCTTTTTAATTGTTGCGACGTAGACTCGGTGCCTCTTCTTACTCATGCTAGAAGTGCTGAGAGGGGACGGGGACACCCCAGCCAGATGCAGAGGGGTACAGTGGCAACCACCAACCCTTGTGAATCTCCAAAAGTGAAGGAGTAGAAGGGAGGAGATGCCGGCTAAGCCCAGGTGTGGGTGAGGAGCCAGTATCTCCATTTACCAGAAGAGCGAGCTCCCTTAAGCGCTCAGGAGACGCTCCGAGGAAGAGGAGGGGTACAGCATAAACCAAAATAGGCAGCCAGGAAGTTTCAAACCACATTTTCTGTTACTGTTACATCAGTATTGTAAGACTCTTGATCTTAGAAGCCTTCAAGACTAACACCAATTGTTGAGATTCTTAGTCTTTGCAAAGCCCACAGACAGCTCCCTCCACGAGCAGCTCTAAGTGGACTTTTTGAGGCCATGCAGCCCCATCTCCACAAGTGTGGGAGTGACTGGTCCGATTTACTCATTGCTCCAGGGTCTCACCTGGGTTTGTCTCACTGTATTTGCCCGATGGGTTTTCTTAAATGGTCTGGTTCCTCACAAGAAGCAGGACGCTGACTTTCCACTGGCCATTTTCCACTGAATTACACGAGCCGGGGGAGGGAGGAGGCAGGGTTATCTGTGCCACCACCAATATCACAGCCTAGTGAGCACAGGCATGTCCCTGGGGGTGCACGCTGACAGTTTGAGTGGAAAACTCACAGCTTTGGTGCTTATTACCATGAACATCTACCAGAGATGTCAGGATGTGCCAGGAAGGGAGAAGATGAGTGGGACATTGGGCTAATACACAACACCGCTGTTGTTTTATTTTTCCTTCATACCCACAATAAATATTATGAAGGCAGAGGGACAAGAGCTTTTGAAAGGATTAAAAGGCAAAATCAGTTTATTACATTTGGCAGTAAACTGGAGTATTTATTTTTTTCTGCATATTCTGGGAATTTACCCGAACAAAATCCCCCTGGTGTCCCTGACAGCCTGACTCACCGCCCACCAGCACACAGCCACCCACCTCCCAGCCCAGCCCCTCTCAGAGAATTGTAGAATGGTTTGGGTTGGAAGGGACCTTAAAGATCATCCAGTTCCAGCCCCCTGCCCTGGGCAGGGACACCTACCACCACACCAGGTTGCTCCAAGCCCCACCCAGCCTGGCCTTGAACCCCTCCAGCCACAGCTTCTCTGGGCAACCTGGGCCAGGGTCTCACCATCCTCACAGCAGAGAATTTCTTTCTAGTATCTCATCTAAATCTTTCACTCTAAAACCATTATACCTTGTCCTTTTGCTTCACTCCCTGATCAAGAGTCCCACCACATGTCTCATGGGGACCCTTTAGGGACTGGAAAGCTGCTATAAGCTCTCCCTGGAGCCTTCTCCAGGCTGAAGACTCCCAACTCTCAGCCTGATCTCACAGTAGAGGTGCTCCACCCCTCAGCATCTTTGCATCCCCGCTCTTGCACTTGCTCCAAAAGTCTGTGTCTTTCTTCTGCTAAGGAGTCCAAAGCTGGATACAGTCCTCTTGCCAGCACACACACCAGTTACAGACTCAGATACCTTAATAATGAGAAAATAGTGGAAAAACAAACAGAAAAAAATCTTTTCATTCTGCTGTGCCAGTGCCCCACAGTCCTAACCTGTAAAGTCTTGACTCTTTCACTGCCTTCCCCCCTGACCGCCCAGAACAAACATCCACCGCCTTTAGCTGCTCACGTATGGTGTAACCACAGAAATCAGATGGGATGAACAGGCACCTGCTCGGATAGACTGAAACAGAGTCAAAGTGAAAAAGCTGCTCTCATCTGTATTGCCTTTGCAAGCACAACATTAACAAATTTATTCTGGATAAGAGGACGTGGGGTGCATGGCACAGAACAGATGCTGACACAGAACAGATGTGCCAGGGGAGGGATGCTCCAGAGGCCGCTGGTACCCAGGCTGGGACCCCAGAGGTAAAGGCAAGGGCTCAGGGTTCATGCTGTGTCAGGACAAGGACAGCAAAACACAGGGGGCTCCAAGGAAAAACCCTGACAAAAGCACCGTGGCCTCTGACAGCAGGTGCTACCAAAGAGAAACAGAGAGAAAACTCCAGTTTGCACAGTGAGAGGCAACATCCCTCCTATAGGAGAGGATATAAAACCTAATATCTACCAGAAAAAGGCTTCAAGGGAGAAAAGCCTTTATGCTCCCCAACATCTTTAAAAAGAACTAAAAAACAATTCTATAATTATCTGCAAGAATCAGTTTCTATCATTTCTATTTCCAGTTAATAACTTTTAATTATTACTACTAGCAATTCTCTCCACCAAAATCAGACAGCAGCCCTTCAGGGGACACAGAAAACAAGTAGCTACTGGGAGAGCCTGGCACAGGGCACCACTGCCCTGCTCTGCTCCCTGGGTCAGCTACCCTGTCCCCAGCACAGGGAGGGACAGAGCCACCACTGCACCTCCTCTACTTGCGTAACTTCAGCAGGAAGCTAATTTTCTACTTGAAGTTACCCCTGTGCACCTTCTCCTTTTATTTTAGGCTGCAGAGAAGAAAGAGGAAAAACAGAAGAGAGGTCCCAGCCAGCAGCACACCCAAACCTCCCCCCGAGAGGGTAAGTCAGCAGATGACACCAGGGTGCCAGCACCAGCTGCTGCTCTGCCCACATCACCTCTGCCACAGGCTTTAGGTGGGTTTTTTTACAGCATAAATACCAGCCCCACACCAAGCACAGGGTACCTACGCACCCACTGCTCACCTGGGTCAGCAAGAATGGTCCTTGGTGACAGGATTAGGGCAGATTGGTCTCTTACCCTGGTTCTTGGAGGAGCAGGAGATGTTGGGCAGCATCCTAGGGTTCTCTAAAGACCTGAGCTCCAAGAGGGAACTAGGAGCAGCACCCACAAACAGTTCCCAGCCATAAACTGCTTTCTCCTAATCTGATTTGAGACCCTTTCCTCTACAGACCTGGGTTTGAAGACCTGCTGTGCCTTTGCTTCCTGGGGTAAAGCTCCCAGGATTTGCTAACGAGGGTGCCGGGTTGACCCGGTCAGTTATCAACCATCCTCAGGTGAGGAGTCTGATTACTCACGGAAGGGGTGGTGGGCTGTGATGTGGGGTGTGGGGCAGAGCCCCACTGCATCTCAGACCCACAGGTGGTGTGACTTTTCCCACATCCCCAGCTCCTGCACTTGTTCATATGGATTTATGGCTGCTCTTCAGCAAATAGAACATACTTTGTGTTTTCGGAAGATGTGTCTGGCTTTAACGAGCATTAACGAGCCCTGGTTGCAAAGCTGTTTCTGGCTCATTAAGTACAAACAAGAAATCTTCATCCAGTGCCCTGATTTGGCCAACTGTGGGGTCTCCCTGGCAAGATACAGGGAGGAAAAATATCATTTGGGGGAAGAAGGAAACTGCCTGGGGAGAATCTAACACCTATCGCTGCAGCCAGCTCCCCTGTGCTGAGGGGAAGCGAACGCAGAGCATGCGAAACGAAAATTTCCTCTTTCTGGAGCTTTTTTTAGCATCCTGCTGGTTTTTTTACACAGCACATTTGGCTGAACTTTGTAATGTTACCGCTCGGGATTTCCAAAGAGCAGTTTTTCACATTGCTGTGTTTTTACCCCTGCTCCGAGGGCAGCTGTTCTCACCAGGGCATTTCTGGGTGCCCTGAGCGACCACCCTCCCTGCCCCCCAGTTTTGGCTGGGTGGTCTGGGAGGTTTGCAGCCCCCGGGAGAGGCAGAAGGTGCTTCAAACCCATCCCTGCCCCAGGACTGGGTTGGGGGGAGCAGGGGAGGGCATTGTAGGAAAATTGCTGGGCAGTGGGGAAATTTGGGGAGGGAGGCAGCAGGAAAAACACTCGTGAGCACGTGTGTGCACCCTGGGATGTGAACAGACAGCACCTTGTGCCTCCCTTTGCGTGTCTCATGGCCCAGTGACGGAGGCAGGAGGGATTTAGCCACCCCAGGAATGCAGCCAGAGGCAAAGGTGCATGATTCAGCCTCCCTGACGGGGTGGCAGGAGCCCCTGGGCAAGAGATGAGAGGAAAGACATTGTTAAAAAAAATAATAAGTTTTTTTTTTTAAATGACTGGAAGGAAGAGCTGGGAGATGTGGATTTAGGGCCTTATTTTGCAAACTCCCCTGTAGATGGTCCCCTGCCCTGGCAGCATCCTCAGGAGCAGTGCCAGCTGGGCACATGTATGTCTGCAGGATGGGGACACTCATACGGGTAGTGGGTGATGGGACCACAAAGTCACCCAAGCTGCTCACTGTTGGCACTTTGGAGCAAACTTCAGGCTCAAAGTTTGAGATATTCTGGGTAAAGAATGAGAAAATCAACCCAAGGCAAAGCTGTGCAGCTCGTCATAAGCCATATTCACCCTGCTGGGCCCAGTGCCCATGTCCCAGGGGACTGTGCTGGTATCTGGGAAGCCAAGAGATGTAGAGGAGCTCTCTGGGAGTGAGGATGCACCAGGTCACTGGTGGCCCAGTCCTGCTGACTGGGTACAGCCCAGTGACTACAACGTGGTGGTTTTGCTCAGACAGCCCAGCAGGACCAGGAGCTGGATGGAAAGCCCTGAGGAGTTTGCTGTAACACTAAAGATGGGAACATCTTCCCAGGGTTTCAGCACCGCCATGGAGAACCAACAGGAAAGAGAGCATCCCTCCCATCTCTATAAGTACCAGTTCCCACTAAGCACCTCTGGATGCTTTCCTGGTGCAGCCTGCTCTGTCTGTACCAATACTTAGCATTTTTTTAGTCCAGCAAAGCAATTTCTGACCTCTCAGGGAGGATACACTGGTTTTGGCCAACTGGTTTGGTTTGATCCCAGTACAGAAGAGAAGGGAGGAGCACAGCCAAAGCGGGTGCCACCGGCAGGAAGCTCCAGAGGGGTTAACCAGCTGCCAAGGGTGAGCTCAACCCCAGGGCATGACCAGGTACTGTCAAAAACCAGCCACATCCACAGCTCCCTCCCAGTTACTTCTGCCAGTCAAGCTCCAGCAAGTAGAAACTGAAGCCCCTCAGCCCAAGTTACCCACCAGTGATAAAACCTAACGAGTAGGTGAGCACCCATTAGTTTTCCGGCATGACGACGAGATTACTCACAGTTCTAGAATTAGTCATGCAGGGTTTTGCATCAGAAGTTGGGTGGAGAATTAATAAAAGAATTGGGAACTCCTTGAACAGAAGGCTAATTAACTCTATGGCTTATTAATCGTAGCTTCTGAAGTTTAACGGGATTATTTCATGAGCCATTTTGCTCAACTGTTTATGTTAGAAGCTGGCTCCCTGGAAGAAAGGAAGACATCTCAGTCTCATTGGACTCATGACTCAATGGTATGCAAGAGAAACTACACAAATAGACACAGGAAAGCTCCCCAGCTCCCCCAAACTGTTTCCTTTTGTAGAAGATTTTCAGTTTCCACCCAAAACAACTTCAAAGTTTCAGTGCAATCACACTGGCAAGCACTGAACATCAGCTTCATTAATAAATATTCACATTTTAAGGCCCATGCCTCAAAGCACAGGAAAAAACGTTAGGGATTGAAGCAGGATATAATTTTGCCTTTATAAACGCGCCTTTGGCATCTTGCTTGGTACCTACAAACTTTTCCTACTTAGATTTGTAAGTTAATTCTTCATGCTGAAGCAAAAGAGAGAGAGTTTGGATGGAGATCTGAATTCCCTCTCTGTTTATGAGATCTGGGCTTGGTTTTGCTTGTTTGCGTCTTTATTTATTTATTTATTTATTGTCAGGGAGATTCAGAGAATCTCAGCTGCTCACCATGCAAACTGATTTTAAAATAAAGTCCACCTACAGTCGCCTTAGTGGCGATATCTGGTATTTCCAATCACGTGTGAGACGGGTCAGAGAAAGGCTGAGAAAAAGCAGCTGCCAGAAAATCAAATTTAATATAATGCAGGTAGTTCTTCAGCAAGAAGTGTTTAAGGAGTGGACCATTTGTCCCTGTTTGCACGCAAGGATGCTTTATATCCTATTTAGGAAAGATAAATGAAAAGGTTGACCTTGATTCGGTGAAAGCCACCGACTTGGGACTTCCACTCCGTGGAAAACATTAATTTCTCAGGCGTGTGTGTCAGGCTCATTTACATAAGGAGCCAATTTTGTTCCATCTTCTCAGCCATCTCTAGCTGTGGTGCAGGTGGGAAGTTTCTCAAGGGCTTTCCTGGGAAGACCAGGGGAAGGTTAAACCCACTGAGTGCTGTGTGAAATGAGAGAATCCCTTTGCTAGAGCAGGGCAGTGAGGAGAGATGCAGGAACGGTGCTCCCCAGAGCATCCCCAGGCTGCTCCCACACGGAGACACCAACACAACCACAGGTAAAGGGAGCTTGGAAAAGCTGGAGCTGAGAAAGAGGGAGCCACAGAAACCTGGCAGCAAGTTAAATACACCCTGAGACTGGGGTGGCTTCTGCTTGGTGGTAGAGCACGGCCAGGCTGGTTTGTGGCAACAAATAAACATGTTTTCTGTTCATTCCTTAGTGGTTTTCCATCTTCACTGGGCGAGGGATGGTGCTTTTTAGGCGGGAGAAGAGCTGACCACCACAGATGCCAATAGGTTTCTGCTAGAGATGCTCCTACTGCTCTGGCAAGTTTGCCCATACCTTTTACTTTGTAAGACCCATGTCTCCCCGTGGTGTTGTAACTGGACCTCTGTCTGTCTTGCAGCTATGTTGGTTGTCAAATTCCTGTGCTGAGAGAAGTGGCCAGAATGCCACCTGAAAGGTGACACAATCCATAACAAAGAGTGGACACGACAATCTGGGAACCAAAGCCTCCCACACGGATGCCAGGGCTGAACATTTGAATTGAAGCACTCAAACACTTGAGGAGAACGTGGCTGCAGGACAGGAGTGAGGAACATGTTATCATGCCAGGGCTGAGCTCGGATCTGGAGCACAACCATGACGAACGGTTCAACCTGCACCGAAACAAACCTCAAACTTTACTATGCCATTACTTACACTTTCATCCTGATCCCTGGCCTGATAGGAAACACATTGGCTTTGTGGGTCTTTTACGGATACATGAAGGAGACTAAAAGGGCTGTAATATTTATGATCAATTTAGCCATCGCTGACTTATCGCAGGTTTTGTCCTTGCCCCTGAGGATTTTCTACTACTTGACCACGAGGTGGGAATTTGGAAGAGGTCTCTGCATGTTCTGCTTCTACCTGAAGTACGTCAACATGTACGCGAGCATCTACTTCTTGGTTTGCATCAGCATCAGACGCTACTTGTTTCTTATGCACCCCTTCAAATTCAGCGACTGCAAACGCATCTGCGATGTGTACATCAGCATCATCGGGTGGGTCGTGGTCTGCATTGGCTGTTTGCCTTTCCTGCTTCTCAGACTTCACAAGGACGGAGATAACAGCACGTGTTTTGTGGATCTCCCCGTAGAGAACATTGGCCTTCCCACCTCCATTGTGATGATGACGATAGGTGAACTGGTGGGGTTCGTAACACCCCTACTCATCATCCTATACTGCTCCTGGAAGACTATCTTATCACTAAAAGAAAAAAACTCTGCTTCACATGACCTCGGAGAGAAAAAAAAAGCTTTAAAGATGATCCTCACCTGCGCTTTGGTATTTCTGATTTGCTTTGCACCTTATCACATCAGCTTCCCGCTGGATTTCTTTGTCAAAACCAAAGCGATTGAAAACAAGTGCGTCCAGAAAGTGATCTCGGTGTTTCACGTTGTAGCTTTGTGCCTTGCCAGCCTGAACTCCTGCGTGGACCCAGTCATCTACTACTTTACTACAGAGGAGTTCAGGAGACGCCTTTCCAGGCAGGATTTGCAGGACAGCATCCAGCTCCACAACCTCAGTTATGTGAGGAGACACTCCAGAGATGTGCTCAGGGAGGATGCCGTGGACTACTAGCTCTGACCTTCCCCCAGCAGCTGCCAAGACTTCAGATGTTCACTATAGTTGGAGTTCTGGCCCATTTTTCCCCCTGCAGGACACTGAGATCAACAATTCAAAGAAGCTTCTGCTGATGTTAGTGAGGGTTGGAGAAAAAAACAAACAAAGAAAAAAAACCCAAAACCCAAACCTGATTGAAATTATTTTGATTTAATACTTGGGTTGCAAATTTTCTCTGAATACAAACACCCTGTAATTCCCACAGGCCCTATTTCTAAGCTGGGCAGCCAGGAGCAGGTAGCTTTGGCAGTAGGAGGACACGGACCTGTGGTGAGAAGTGATGCTGTCCCCATTGTCTCAGGTGGGGCTGTTTCCTGGCCATGTCCTGGACACCTTGGCCACGTCCTGAAGCACCTTGGCTTCAGCAAGATGCAGCAAAGATTTTGGAGTCTGGCTATACAGAAAGAATTTGATCCTAAAAATCAGTAGATGACATAGTACCATATATTTCTGAAGCAAAAGACAATCCAGCAGTGATTAATTATCGTGGAGAGCGCCAAGAGTCTGCCTCAAGCCACACTGACCACGGAGCAAGGAATGTAAGGTGGCCCCAAAGGACTTGCCATTCAAATAATTAACCAAAACTCCATTTTGAGGTGGAGCAAATGACATAACCCCAAATCACAAAGTCAATGAAGTGACCAGACACTATTCTTCTGCCATCGGTTCCCGTTTCTGGCTCAAAATCCATATGGCTTGAAATGATATATCATTGCCTTGGATAAGCTTTAACCATAGGGCTGTGCTCTGAGGGTATTGATTCAGGCTTCGTTTCCCTCAAGCCTTTCAGGTCCTCTTTTCACCAAAGATGGAGCAAATTATTTCCTTTTCACTTACAACTGACCATCACACCTCCTCTTCGTTAATGGGAGCGTCATTAAAACAGAACCAGAGGAACCAAACCTCTCTAAAGTTCACTGTAATGAGAACTGAACTCACTAAAAGTGGAGTCAAAGTTGCCACCCAACGGGTTGTGAGAGATCTTAAAGAAAGGCTCGAAGGTGGATGTATTTTTCAGAATAATTCTTTTGAAATCAAACATCAGAAGCTTTGAACTTGAGCGGTATTTCTTTTGCAATTTTGTAAAATTGTTTTTTTCTGTGAACATTCAAAACGTGACATTTTGAAGTGCAAAAATACTGTGACGGTAGTAGGTTTTATTTAATGCAAATATTGTTTTATAGACTTAATTTATAAAAATATATATATATATATTTTGTAGAAAAACGATGCGAATCCCAGAGAGTGTTGGAACACAGAAAGACTTTTTTTTTTTCTTTTTAAGAACCCTTCTGTATAATAAAAAAACCCCTCCATCACCTCATTCCTAGAGGAGTCTGAGCCAGCGTATCTGTACCTGAGCGTGGTGGCTGAGTAAGCACTGCTAGTTCATGGAAACCATGAAGCACACTGTACTTGTTTCACAGCAAGGGAAAAAAATATAGTTTTTTTTAAATTTCCTGTTGTATATGATTAAAAAAATTTTCTTTAAATTATTTTTAAGTAATTCTTGGCCCACTGTCCCTTCTGTACCTTCCTGTATCATAGAATCATAGAATGGTTAGAGTTGGAAGGGACCTTAAAGATCATCAAGTTCCAACCCCCCTGCCATGGGCA
>VXBW01005340.1:549183-593578 GCA_013400375.1 Thinocorus orbignyianus
TGGGGTCTCACAAGCGCAGAGTAGAGGGGGAGAATCCCCTCCCATGACCTGCTGCTCACACTTCTTTTGATGCAACCCAGGATACAGTTGGCTTTCTGGGCTGCCAGCTCATGTTGAGCTTCTCATCCATGGGCACTCCCAAGTCCTTCTCCTCAGGGCTGCTCTCCAGCCATTTCACCGATACACACTCATGTGGACCAACACGTGGCAGCACTCAGATCCCCAACGCCTCTCATGCACCTGCAGAATATTTTAGATACCTTTTCAAAATGATTTTAACCTCCTTCTTGCGCTCCAGCTTGCCAAGGGACAAAACAAACTGCTGCAAACTGCAGCAGCTCTTCTGCCCCCAAAACGATGTGAATTCTTACAGCCAGAGGCCAGCAAAAGCACAAGCTCATCACCATCCTTTCTGGCTCCCCATCTCCGGGCACATAGGAGGGGAACAGGATGGCCCCATACAACCCCCCACCTTTCCCCCAGAGCTACTTTTAGCTTCCGAGGGGAAAAGATGTTACACAAAGCGGTGTCAGAAGTTCGGAAATTGTTCAATGAGAAAAACCTCAAGAAGCTTCAGTTTCCCTCTTAGAAAAGAGCGTGGGTGCAACTCGAGCTGTTCACCCCCCGGCAACAGCCCCGGGGTTTATTCATATTAGTATTAACAGTCTCTTTTTACAGGAAGTGGGGTGTAATAGTGGCGGTATCTCACATGAGCCGAATTCAGGAGAAACCTGCCTGCCCTCCCCCTCCCGCAGCAACTCAGCCCCAGGTGGGATTTGCTTGGGCCACGCTCTCCATCGCAGAGGTCTCACAAACCCTTGGATGATCACAGAATAGTTTGGGTTGGAAAGGACCTTAAAGATCATTCAGTTCCAACCGCCTGCCACGAGCAGAGACATCTCCCACCAGACCAAGTTGCTGAAAGCCCCATCCAACCTGTTCTTGAAGACAGGTTCTGTTGCCACAGACCTCTGGAAAATCAAGATATTACTTACGTTAACAGAAGATGTATTTTCATGGCCCATTGATGGCTTGGGATCCATTACAGTGGTGCCCAGTGACAGGACATGAGGTAATGGGCATGAACTTGTACATAAGAAGTTCCATCTAAACATGAGGAGGAACTTCTTGCCTGTGAGGGTGGCAGAGCCCTGGAACAGGCTGCCCAGAGAGGTAGTGGAGTCTCCGTCTCTGGAGACATTCAAAATCCATCTGGACACATTCCTGTGCAACCTACTCTAGGTGGACCTGCTCTGGCAGGGGGTTGGACTAGATGATCTCCAGAGGTCCCTTCCAACCCCATATCAGTCCGTGACAGCAGCTCATGCTGGAGCTCTGGAACAATCACACACCAGCAGAGAGATGCTCTGTTGCATTTCTGCCACCCAAGAATGCCTCAGGTGGGGATGGCACATGGCACACAAGAGGTTTGGAGAGGACAAGTAATGCCCAGCAACTGCAGCCACAAAAAGCAATTACTATTTGATAGCTTTTCTGCCCAGCTTCCATCTCTGTGCCAGGCAAGATCCCATTCTCCAGCTGAACATTGCTCAGCTGTGGCTACAGTTCTCCACTAGCCTGGTCAAAACCAGCAGAAGCAGATATTCCCACAGAAATCTTTTCTCCAAAAAGCCTTTTAAGCAATAAACCGTGTCTGCAGCCCTGGACAGGGAATCTGAATGTGAATGTAACCAAGCAAAAAAAAAAACCACCTCAAAACATCCCCTTTGTTCTGCATGAAGTATTTCCTCTGGTTGCTCAAGCAGCAGCTCTTCCCTGAAAGGCTTGTTATTGCCGAGAAGTAAAGCAGAGAGGTCTCAGCCAAGAACGTGGCCAGGTGGACTCCGTGCTGAAGTGACAAGTGGCTCTTTATCACAGAGTTAGGTTTAATTTGTGCCTGGCCAAAAGAAAAGGTATTGTGGCATGAGCGCATACCTGGGGAAGGTCCCTGGGGATGCTTGGGGATCTTAAGCTGTTCAGAAGGAGCATCAAGGGTTTTTTGGGAAGTTTTAATTGTAGATGAGATGAGGCGAATGAGGATGAGACAGTTCTGGGTGGAAGCTCTCAGCCTGTTCCCAGAGGCCACACGTTGCAGCAGCCCCCCCGTTTCCATCGACTCCCACACGCCGAGGCGCCTCCGAACCCACGCGCCGCAGCGCCTGCAGCAGCTGCAGCCCACTTCATCACACCCCGGGCCCCGCTTCTTACAGCTTCCTTTGTGTCATTGTCACCACGAGAAGAGGTATGATGAGGTTTCTTTGTTGTTGTTGGGGGTTTTTTTTGCTTTTTTTGGCATGTTCAGACTTAAAACTGTACTTGCAAGTGAAGGCTTCTGCAGAAGCGGGAGTGAGCGCCTGCCCCTCTTCATGTTCTTCTCTTTACACCTTCACAAGATGGGTTGTGTTGGGCCAGATCAGAGACCACCAAAACAGCCATGAAAAGCTCTTTTCCAGCCTGCTTGACCAACATACACCAAATCCCACCAATCCCTTAAGCCTGGTAGCAATGAATTCCCCCTTTTAATCCCTGGAAGTGTTTAAGGCAAGGCTGGATGGGGCTTTGAGCAACCTGCTCTAGGGAGAGGTGTCCCTGCCCACGGCAGGGGGGTTGGAACTTGATGATCTTTAAGGTCCCCTCCAACTCTAACCATTCTATGATTCTATGATCACATTGCTCAGAAACACATGGCTCTTGCTGTGAGCTGGCCACCTGACAACATCTTTCAGTGGCCTTTCCTCTCGCACCACGAGCCACCAGTTCCCTTTTCACCTCCTTTGCATGACTCGTGCCTTGGTGGAGGCGAGATCTCACCCACACTCAGGACTCTCAGCCACCTCCTGGGTGACAACAGGGCCACGTGCCTATGGCCACAACATGGGTCCTCCATTCCCAATGTTCTCTTCATCTTCTCTGCCATCACCAGCCGTTGCCCATCAGCTGTCCACATAACTCAAAAAAGATCTCTTTTCTTCATGAAAAGAGCTGATTTACAGCTCCTCTTACCTAAGCACTGTTTTTGTTCCCCTGTATGTGTCTTTTCTTTTATCAGCACTAGATTTTATCTGCTATTTTGTCATCTGGTTGCTCAAAATCCCGAGAAGACTCCTCGTTTCTCTGTAGCCGCTGTTAGATTTCCTTGCTCTGGTTAAGGCCACACCAGCAGCAAACTTTCACGCCTTTTACTTCAGCATTTACTTCCTTTTTCACATCATTGTCAAAGGTTAAAAAATAATATCATCCCCAACAACACCATAACAGCTTGTTGGCCATAAAGGCACGCAGCCTCAAACATGTGGACAACACTACTCAGACCTCAAGACCTAAAAATAAAATCCACCCATGAGTGACCCATATACAAGTCAACCCCCCTCCTTTTGTTTTTTTGGTACAAAGACAAAAAAAACAGATAATCTCTTGTCAGAGATGGTTTGATAAATACCCTGAAAAAAGAACAAGAGAATAGATGAGATGGACCTGTTTGGACAACACTTGGTTCATGCTGCCAGGAAAGTCAGGGCAAAGGAGCCCCATCCAGCATTTGGGCTGATAAGCAGAGCTCTGTGTAAATGCGATCAATATGCTATATATTAGTGGTTAAAAGATCCTATTTTTAAAAAAAAATGTTACTTAAAGCCATCAAGAACACAATAATAGTAATAAAAACCCAGAACACATCTGGAACAGCTGTTCTGGTACCACTACTCGTTGTTGTAATGAGTTTGTTGGGGTCAGCAACTACCATTGGATCAACCTGTCTCACTCGCCCGTCTCTCTAACGCAGTGATTCACACTTTAGATTTCACCCACATGGGTAATACTGCTGAAATAAGTAAATACAGGAAGACTTTCTCAAAATTAAAAGGAAAGTATGCCACAAAAGGAGAGTATTTGGGAAACCTGGGGTGAAAACAAGATATTCCAGTTGAAAAGAGCAGTCAGAAGCACAGGGATCTCTGTTTTGCTTATCACCAGTTCTTTCCTTCAGTATTTCTTTAATGTTTTCTGCTCTATTAGACTCAGCCATAGTCTCTCAACATCAACAAGTTATCCCCAAACCTTTTTTTAAACTCCTCATACTCTTCCCATCATTCCTTCTCTCCCGAGATTGAACTCCCTGCAAAGACTCCTCCTCAATTTCCACAAATGAAAACAGCGACTTCAAAGACTTTCCAAGGAGGAAACAGAGGTGGACACCATCACATTTTTGGCTGAGTTCAGTTGATGTGAGGAGGTGGTGCTCACCTGAAGACTCAATCCTTCTCCAAGGGTCTGATCCACCAGAGCCAGGGCAAGCACAGGAGAGAAGCAATAGAGATCTCCTTTCTCAGGAGCTACAAGATGAATCACCACATGGTCCAAACCTTGCACAGCATTTAGGAATGATCTCCAGCTGTAAGAGAGACTGCTTTTGGGCATCAATATATCTTCTTTCGCAATTGCCTTCATCAACCTTCAGCCAGAAACCTGATGCAGGGTCAGCTACCTCCATCTGATACAGTAAGGGCTACATTAATTGTCTCTAACGATTCAGCATCACCTGAATCTCTCTGGGAGGAGCATACCCTGGTCTTAAAACATGGGGAAGGGATAATGCTGTCACTGCCCCTCCTTGAAAATACAGTCCTTGCCTAAAAAGGAAGTAAAATGGTTAAAATTCCCCCCTTAATTTAAGAGGGGATTTGAAACCCTGCTTCCCCTCGCCAGGAAAATGCCCTTAGCCAGTGTGTACGAGGACAGTCTCTGCTCCTCCACCAAAGCAGTAGGAGAAAACAGAAAAGATCTCAGCCCAGTAGCCTGGTCCTGGGTACGGGGAACAAAGACAAACGTGACTTTTGGTGGTTAGCACCACCTCCTCAAAGGGGAAGACCTGGGGGCTTGTTTCTGCTTCCAGCTCTATTTTGGTACCTTACGTCAAACCAACATGGGATACGCTCCGTAAATATCCCCAGCTGCTGGCAGGGTTTAGGTGAGGGGTTTTGGTGGCAATTAGAGCTCTATTTTAAGGGATCTCCCTCCTGTCCACGTGTGGGTGATGATGGAGTGTCATCAGCACCTTCCTCTAAGAAAGTGGGTCCAGCAACATGCCCAGATGTGTGCAGAGCCTATTTCAGCATGAGTTAGACCTCAAAAATAAGCTCTTAGCTCAAGTCAGAGCCAGTGCTCTGTCTGGACATACACAGAGGTGCCAATATAAAGGGAGAGGAAAAATGAAGCCTCCTGGTTATGTACCTCCCACAGTCAGCAAGTGGCTGAGCTGCAATCATCAAGACTGTGGTTTTTGATACCAATCTGCTCAAGTTTCCTTCCACCCCTGGGTGGTTTTTTTTCCCTCTGAACTCTTTTGCCAACCCATTTTCCCAGTGGGCTCAATGACGATGCAAGAAGGGAATATCCCACTGGTGTTCCAGCTAAGCAAAAGATCATGGCTTATACCTTCTCCAGTGTGCAGCCACCAGTGGCCAGCTCCACCTCACTTGCCCTCCTAGGAATCCCAAGTTTAAAAAAATCCTCTAATTTAAAGTCACAAATTCACCCAAACTCTTGTCTTGGCTGAGTAGTCACTCTAATCTGCTGTCAGCAGGTTCATCAGCCCTGTGATTCAGTGCCATCACCTTGCACAAACTCCACTATTACATGACACAGTCGTTATTTAAAGAAATGGTAACTCCTTGTGGTCAGACAGAGGTCTAGGCAGCTCGAGAGAAAGTTCCCAGGAGACCCACGTAAAACAGAAGCTAAAACTCACACAGCTTTGAGTTTCTAGTATAATGAGAGGTTTCTCGTTTAAGTGAGTTAACGCTAACCATCAAAGCCCCACATCCCAACCTGTTCCTGTTGGTTAACAGTCTATAAAACCCAGACCAGCACCATCACGAGCCCAGAGACAACAGCATGATGCTGTTCCTGTGAGTTCCTTCATGCAAAGCTGCTCCCCCTGGGTTCATCTGACCCAACTGACCCAGCCCAGGTGTCTCCCATGGGACACCGAACCCCTGTTGGTACCTAGTTCAAAAGCTCTTTGGTTGCCTCCCAGTTCAGTGGGATCTTCTACAGCAGCCACGGGCTCGGGACAGGGCCACATTCTCTTTACAGAACAGCAAAGGAGGTATTTATCCTCCAGCCCCCTATTTTGTTACACTCAAAGAAAGCCACCGGTCATGACAGGCTTCAGGATGGGGATGTCCTTCAAAAATACTGCTACAAATTCCAGGAAAACTCTCACAACCAAGCAAGCTGGGCAGTTCCCTTTTTACCAGTGAAAAGGATATAGCACAATGTCCTCAAGGAGCAGATTAACCCTTCACATCTTGACCCCTGAGTGCTGTCCCCGCTGGAGCCAGAGGCACCACGCTGTATTTCTGCCCATCACACGGGGGCTATGAAACCTCCGGAGCTGTCATGGATGGGGAAGCAGGATGGTTTGGTGTGGGGCAAATAATCCCACTGCTCACTGGGATACAAGGCTTCCCATGGATTTGCAGCCACATAACGTGGGCAATGCTGCAAAGCACTTATTTTTAATGACTTTCCCATCACTCGAGAGCTCTTTGTTTGGCAATTGGTCAAAACCCACAAATTCAGCACAAGGGAAGACTATTTCTGGACATCAAAATCCCTCTGGAGATACAGCTGCTGCCCAGGCAGCCCTGCTAACACCCAAAGGCACAGCACAGAAGCCCATTTCACACCAAAGGGGTCAGTTACTTAGAATTTGAAAATAAACAAAAAACCTGACTGTAAACTATAGAAATAAGTGGGCAGAATATGGCATGTAAGCACCAAACTAAACACAGAAGAAATCCCAGATTCAATCCCTGCTGATGAGTTTGATGCCGATGGGTTTTGCCCCCAGGTGTCTGTTGCACTAAAGAACATCCATGCACTTCTGAAGCTTACTCTGAGCCCTATTTGGAAACTGGAAATCCTCCTGTGCTGGCTCAAGGCCAGATCCAAGACCAGCACTGGGTCACACCACGTGTAGGCTTCTCCACAGTTCAGTGTTGAGCTCCCAGGGGTTGGTGGTCAGCAGCTGCAAGGGCCTGGTGAGGGTGAGTTTGCCTCCATTCGCACTGAACAAAGTAAGTAGCCCTTGGTAGAAACACCAGAGGAGGGACCACAATACTGAGCTCAAAAGCAAAATGATGAATGCAAAAGCAATACCACAAGGCTGAGATTTTACAGCTTTGAAGAACATATCCATAGTCCTCAGCACAACCTTTTCTATGAGGAACAGTAAGAGAGAGCAACAGGACAAACCAGATCGCTCCAAACATCTCCCCTATGAGGGGGTGATGCCTTTCTGCAGGAGATCGGGGCCCAGCCTCAGAGCACAGGCACCAACTCACCTGAACATCCCTGTTCTGTTGTAGACCCCAGCTCTACAGCAAGGATCCATCCTTTCTTCGTAGCACCAGAGTTTTTGGGCTACTGGTTTTTGTTTGGTTTGGTATTTTCAGGGGAAAAAAAAAGTAAATGAAAACAAAGAAGAAAAAGCAGAGGAAGAAAATCAAGTGATGCTGAGAAAGCAGAAGAGTTTTGTGGAGGAAAGCTACTCCCTCCATTAAAAAATAACAAATATTGTGAGTCTGCAAACAGATAGTGCAGATATCAAGTACATCTACAAATAGGATATTTATAGAATAAACACAGAAGTTGTTGCGATCTGGAGCTCGCTTCTTTCTCTTACACTCAAGGCACTCAGCCAAAAACTTTGTTTTTCCTCCAGTTACCATGAGTCATTTCCCTACTGAAAATCAAGGGTCTTCATCTACGGTGAAGACAGGGCCTCAGCAATACCCCAGCAGTCAGCAGTTTTAGGTGCACACTCTCCCCAACCCATACACACACCTACTTCCGAATCACCTCCACCCAAGCAGACCTTTCCCCAGGAAACACTTTGAATTGGTCAGTAACATAAGGAAACTGTGTCTTTGGGGTGTCACTGCTGCTTCTCAGCCACCCAGGTGTCCACCCAACTCAGGGGTGGCTTTGAATCTTCATACTCAGTAACGCTGGAGCTTTGAGGAGAACAGAAAAGACTCAGACATCCAGGAAAGGCGCTCGCTCTGCAGCACAGATGTACAAGATAAGCAGAAAAGCTCTCATTTCTTCTCAGACTAGAACCTTAAGTGAGAAGCCAGCAGCTGTAGCTCAGCTCATGAGCGGGGATGTGCTATGGTTTACTTTATATGAAAATCTGATCCCACCTTCCCCCTCTTTTTGTTTAAAAAAAAAGGGGGTGGGGGGGGTTAAGGAGGCAAAGCAATAACTGCTTCCAACTTGGCACTGGGCAATAAGTTAAGGATGGAGGAGCCCAAATTGTGGCTTCTACACCCCCTCATTTTTCTAAGCATTAAGGATTAACCAGGGAAAGGGGCAAAGAACGTGAGATGACAAAGAAGCTACAACCACCGAGTGCCAAAGTACTAAATTACTTACCATCAAGTGAGAGCGTGCAGTTACCACTGATACCACCACCCCACAGAACCAAAGAGCCCTACACATCCCTTCCCTCCCATGGGATTTTCAAATCACGGATCTATGCCCCATGAATCCCACATGCCGGCGCTCTCACTCCACAATAAAAGCACCTGGTTCCACTCCAACAAGGGATTAGGTTTGGAGAAAGGAATTTCCTTGTTCCAGAATCAGGCGTCCACACACGTGTTTAACCCAGAACGGTTTCAAAACATCAACGAAGCCTAAAATGGAACAGCTCATGAGAACCTGAACTTTTCCATAACACACATCCACATCCATGGTCAGAATGAGACAGTAAACTCACTTTCAAATTTGTTAATGTGGAATTCTGAGGTGTCACAGTACCAAAAGAAGAGAAATTAGGCTTCAGTAAACAAAATAGTTGAACTATAAGAAATAATTTCCTTTGGAGGTGGGGTGCCAGGTGGAGAGTCCTTAATTATTCTCCAGGCAGGAAATACACCCATTCATATTACCTAGGCAATGCCACAAATATACACACATAATGGAGAAATAATTTTAATGAAATAATGTGACTGTAATTACACATATCATAATTATTTTGGTTGCAGTCTCCAAGCTTCAATCAGTGCTAGCATTTGGGCTCTGTGCCACAGCTGGCAGCCGAGCCAACCCCCACACGGCTCAAAATTAGGACAGTCAAAGCAGCTTTAATCCTTCCAGGCCTGACCTCAAGCTTTTCCTGAGCCACATGGTCAGATACCACGCCACTGGAGAGGCTCTGTGTGCGCTGCATTTATCTAGCCCTACAACATTCTCTCCTGTTCTAGATTTTCAGTTTGAGGCATGTTAGAGAGATGAAATGCAACAGATCGGGCAAGGGGTTGGGTGGAGGAAGCTGACTTAAGTTAAACACCATAATATTAACTTTTATTCTAGCCTGAATACTTCAGGAGACCAAGGAGCAAAATCATCCATCTGCAAAATCAAAAGCTGGCAGCTGCTTGACCATTAACAAGGGGACTGTGCAACTCATCCCCCAGCCCTGCTGCAGGCAAAGCTGAAGCAGCTGGGGAAGAACCAACCCCAGACACAGGAGGGATGATTTAAAAACAGTAAACCAGGATTTTTCTCAGGGAAATTCAGAGCTGATTTCAGCACTCTGATATTTCTGCCATCACTCACCATAAACTCTGCTGAGTGCATCTGAATCTCCCTGTGAACTAATGAAGTCCACAGGAGTCTGTCCAGTCTTGCTGAAGTCCCCCAAACATCTGCATATACACTGTGACTTTGGTTGTGAGTTTTTCACCACCCTAAGCATAGCTGTGCTCCAACAGTCCACAGGACAGAGTTGAGCCTCCTGTGAAAAACATCTCACTTTTAGACAAGCAGCTTATCAAGTTTGAGGTGTCTAAGCTCTATTTCATATCAGGTTGAAGCCTTGATACATCTTTCAAAGGTCTCCACACTGTCCCCGTTATTTCTTCCCTGGATCTTCATTGCAAGGTACTTCTCTATGCAAAAAAGCAATTTAAATCCTATGAGTTTTTACCAAGTCAGGCTAGAGGAAACTCTGCAGTTCTAGCATAGATTAGCATCAACTCTAATAGAAGTGTCTGTCTCGCACTCCACCACCACCAGCAGCCCACATCTCACCAGTCACACTCAGACAGAAAGCTATCAGGCTTCTGCAAAGGTCAACAGCATCTCCTGCAAGTAACAAACTGAAATTTGTTCCTGAGTTTTCTCTTTGCTTAGAGTACTTAAACTTGAAAAAAACCACCCTCACACGTAATGTTGGAAGAGGAATCATCCAAAGCACTGGATTGCCAGCTCAGCAGTCACAGAGGTGTTTAAAGTTTACATCTAAATATACTGTGTCAGAAAAATTACCTGTCAATATGCAAGCTCAAAAACATTGCTGATTGTCCAGGGCACATGGGTTACTTTTTCAGTAAATAGACTTGTAAACAGAAGCTACTACAGTAAATAAGTTTGCATTTGCATCTTGGTAATGTGATCCCTTCAGTTACCACACCCGTGTCTAAAACAGTCTGACTCAGCTATTTCATAGGGTTTTACATAGGTTATAGATCTATTATTAAAGTGTTCTTTACTATACAGAAAAACTAAGCAAAGATCACCTCGAGGAAGCTTCCATCAAACCATTTTTAGGCTTAATTTTGGCAAAATACCTGAAATTCTATGTACTCAAAAAAATATATCAAGTTTTTATCAGTTAGGCACACTCTGTGCCCAAGTGCTTGCTGACTCTGCCATCTACTGGTGCAAAGGACGACTCCTGCTTTCTACAGACCAGCTGAGCATAGGAAACAGAGACATCCTTAGAAGATCCTGGGAACATCAGATGTTTTCTCCCCACCCCCAGCATAAAATGCTTAGGGCCAGCTAAAAAGCCTCACACATCCCATACATGACCAAAACTCCAGCTACTTTCTCAATGCAAGAGCACCAAGCAGGTAAGAACAATCCGTTCCTGTGAGCATGCTGGCTTACTGCCTAGAACATCTAATAAGCTCTTAAGGAACTGACTTAATATCTTTTAAAATCTTTACCAGACAGAGGTAAGAGGAACTGTTTCAGGTCTATCTGGAAACACGGCTGGCATTCCTGTTGTGTGGCTCCCAAAAAGCCATCCACTGCACAGTTGCTCAAAGCCAGAAGGAAGAACATTTCCTTTTGTTTTGAAGAAAGTCAAACCTCAAGATGCTTCTTGCTTGCTGCAACTGACACATTTCCAAACCCTTGAGTAGAAACTCAAGAATACCAAAACTAAACATCCAGCCCACCCTTGTTATCCTTTCCGACAATCTGGAGGAGGAGGAAATCACCACTGTAGCTTCCTTGGGTTCTCACACCCAAGCACACAGCAAGTCTGCAGCAGAAACCTGTCCTTGTGACTACTTTCCCCAGTTCCACATTCCTCCTTCTGACTCCCAGTGACAGTAATTAGGGCTTTCCACAGCATTCTACTCCAGTAAAGCACATAATTAAATACTCTTCCTACGCTTGCTGTTTCAGAGTCCAGCAAACCAAAGCTCTAGTTTTGGGGCACGTCTGCTGCATCACATCTCCATACTTCCTCAGGAGAAGCTCCGTTAACTTCCCAAGACAAGGCAGCAGAATTCCCTACTGTCTACGAGTTGTGCCCTCTTTTCCATGCACAGCTTCACAAGGACCAAGAACAGCTGCTCCTGCAGTCACCTCTTGCTCCCTAGTTCTCAGCAGAGAAAGCCCACTCACTCTTTTACCACCACTTGTATAATCCAAGTTACTTTCCAGGAGAGCCAAGAAGGGCTCAAGACACACTTTGGCTCTTTGAGCAACCAGTCACAGGAATCTCACCGCAGCATTTTCACAGCACTGAGCTTAGAGCACAGCAAAGCTCAGGGGTGAACGCTGAAAGGCACTGCAATAAGCTGTTGATCAGCCCTCTGCTGCCTTGGCTTATTCTAATATGCCGAAAAGACCTCTCATTAACACTTGCCATACCTTTAATCACCAGCCTCATCAACACCAATGCCCAAACTGATGAATTATAGAGGGCATCCTTCCTTTTCTATAGCACAACTGACAGTTTACTGCCCCTGTGCCCGATGGATTCCACTTACAGCACCAGGCAGAGCTGAGAATTGCCCACCGGGGCACCAAGTTTGAAGCAGGATGTCTCTTCCTCTGCTCCCCAAGTTTGCTTTGCACCACAAAGCATTTCCACAACAAGACAACAAAACTGGGCTTCACAGGCTGAAAAAGAAGTTAGGGTAAGAGGGGTAAGAGCAGCACACGCTGCCCCAGGCCCAAAAATCAGCCATACACCAGAGCATCCACACACTTACCTCCATGCCATAAAAATCACACAAACGCCAACGTTTTAGAGAAACATTTATTATAGGGTTGCAGAATTTATGCCAATATAAAGTCCCTTAATAAAACTCTCAAGTTCCTCAACTGCAGGACACTAACTCTTCCTTATCTTTATACTGCAGCTTTCAAAAAAAAAGAACAATGCTCTGACTGCAGTAGTAATGCTACTTGCTCATAAAAAGTTGATCTAAAAAGTTTATATAAGCCAGAGTAGTTTTAAGTTTACAACTACAGTCACATTCACAAGTGAGCTATACCAGAACAGATTCTTGAAATAGGAAGTTACAGGATAAACCAATTTATAACAACAAAAAAAATACTGACAAGCTTTAAGAGCAACTCTATCTGAACCTAACAACTAAATACCACAAAACCAAACCAAGGTAGAAGAATTAAACGTAAGCTCGGGGAAGGTTCCAAATATACATATGAATTCAATACAGTAATTGCACAAAATGAAAGAGAGTAGTGTTAGAGGTTTGTGATCACTGAGGTTGGATTTTACATGCTTCACACATGGTAGTTAAAATAGACCTTTAGTGATACTCATCAGAAGGTTTTTTAGCCAGGATACTGAGTGCAGAGCTATTCTACAGAACTACACAAGATGTGCAAACCACAGATTATTAATATTAATCATTCTGTGAAAGTTAAGGTGAAGAGAATTGGTTCCAGCCAAGGAATTGGTTAACATTTTTTATATATATATATTTTTCTGCCATTCCCAGATTACACTAAATCAAACACATTCAACGGATAAACTGATATTAACCCTCTAAAAAAAACCTTACTCAAATTTAAGTTTTACATGAGACAACTAAAAAGTTATACCAAGGATCAAAGAAAGCTGAAATGGTGATTCTGTCTTTTGAAATACAAGCGATACACAGAAAATGCATAAGGCTTTTGATTATCACTGCACATTTTAATTTAAGAAGTCGATGTCTAAATGCTCAGACTTCTCAATGAAGGTGTGAACTAGTCACCTCCCATCCAACACCTTTCACTGTTGACAGATCTTTGTTTCAACAACGAAAGAGTTTTCAAAGTGTCTGATTGAGTGACAGTTCTCCACTGAACGTTTCTGCAGACCTGGGGACGAGAGAAGACGAGAGCCTGAGTAATGCAGATCTGGAACCCAGCACTAAGTATTTACAAGTTATTATGAACATCAGCAAGATAACCATTCAGTACATAATGTTTCTAAAGCCATGAATTGCCACTGGAGTTTGGCAAGTTTGTTTTCTATGAGAAAGCCTCCTTCATTTTTCAAAACAGCAAGAGAAGAGGTGGCCAAAAACAACACAAGGGGACACAGCAAGAACACACTTTTTTCTAGCATCCTGCCACCAGTTTAGTGATGGAAGACTCTACACTACAGAGATTGTTTATGGCAAAGTTTCTCATAGTTCTTCCCAACCACAAAGAAAAAGCAAAGCAGACCAGAGTTACAGGGCATGAGTTTAAAACTGAGAAAAATACTTTTTTTCCCTGCATCCTAAGAAATAAAATATCAGTACTTCCCCCCACCCAGTATGTATTAACGCAGAATATGCTCCTGCAGAGCAGCCTATACTTTGAGGAGAGCCCTGTGAGGATTTGCCACTCAGCTGTTGATCTTCCTGAAGCTTTTTCTAACACTATTATTTTCTCTATCTTGGGACACGCCAGCATCAGATCTGACATAAACAGTTTATCCGCATCAGCTGTGAATCTGTGTTTGGAAACAAGAATATAGTAGTCCTGCCGTCAAAGACAAGCTGCTCAACTGAAGCACTTCAATATATAATAATTAATTAGAGAAGAATGATTTATTACTTGTTTAATAAGCAGAGAATTTTTCAGAGTAAGCAAGAGAAGCTCCCCATTGAAGTCTAGAAACACTAGCTCATAAGCCAAACCCAGCAGGGCTGGGTTTAACCCCATAGTTTAGTTTATAAATACTTGAAATACAGGCTGTCCTTCAACCCACTTCAGTCCTAATGCCTGTACAAGTTTCCAACAACTATCTAAATGGCTTCATAATAGAACAGTCAGCAAAACCTGTCCAGTTTCTCACACACCTTTTGTTACAACTCCAGGAAACTGATGCAGAACGAGAGGTCAGTTTGATCTTACAGCTGTTTCCACAAACTCTACAAAACCTACGAGCCAATGCAGCAGCAGCTACACAAAAAGATTTCTCCACAGAACTTATATGATTTTATCCATTTTGGTCTAATTGTTTACATGTGCCTGGCTTGTACACACTAGAAGAAACGCGTTTAGAAATTTGATCTGGAAGGCAAGACAAGCCTTGTCCCTGAACATTTTTCTCCTCAGCAGAAGTCCTCTAGTTGACTAGATTTCCTGCCTCCCTCCCTCCAAGGGCAAACAAGGTTAGTTACAGAACAGAAACTGAACCAAGAGTCATTATTCATCTCCTGGAATCCTTTTGGGCGAGTCTTCTGTACAAGCCTCTTCCTATGCAGCAAAGATGTCAACAAGATGCTATACCAAGATGATTTAAGGAAACACCATGAACACTCTTCATAGTGTTGTCTGTGAACAGTCTTTCAGCCACAGCAGCAGTCAATTTAGCTGCTGTGAAGACACTTTTGTGAACAAGTCTAAGAGACAGATGCCTCTCCCTCCTGTAAAGGCAACATTTACTGCTTCTTCTTCGTGCCCTATGCTGTTAGCTACACAGGACCAGTTTTATGCTCCCACATACAGAGCCTTCCATCCAGCAGTCTCTAGCTGTAGTCTCTAGCAAACAGCAGATGTGGCTCCTGAGGCTGCAAGCTGTAACCAAGCTAAGGAAACTCTTGCCTAAGAGTTTGGCAGGAAAACCAGAGCAGAGAGTTCTGACCAACCAAACATTTGCATTCTGAAAAGCTCTAACTGACAAAAGGATTACTTTGCTATGTGTTTGGTGAGAGCAGCAAACTATGAAATGCTTTGAGAGCTACAGTGAACTAAAATTCATAGCAGCAGATTTCTGTACTCCAGGCCTCCCCCCAGTGCATGAAAACCACTGACGCCTCAAATTTGGTCCTTTTCACAGAACAGCAGGGGGTGGCACAAGGAGACAGGCAATAAAGAAACAGAGCTCAGAAGTTCCTATGAGGTGTCCTTCCTCTTTTAGAGAGGAAGTCTGGGATGTCCGGAGCTAGATGTTCAATTATTTTTTTTTCCCCCCAGAGCAAGTGAACCAGAAAATAATGCTTTAACTCAGCGCTCCTGTAACCCAGTTTTAGATAAGAGAGTGGCAGATTAAGCTGTACCTACACAGACTCACATTATCAGATGGATTATATGAATTCTGGGGCCAAACTAACTTACAGTTTCAACTAAAAGATGGAACAGAAATAAGCTGAAGTTCAAATTCGGTGTGGGCGTGTAGTCTCTAATTCCATAACTGAAACTCTCCCTCATCATGTTCAAATGAAACTTCAGACACATACTTGAAAGTAGGGGAAAATACCCATAACTTCTATGGTTAATTTCAGCTCAGGGTGAACTCTCATAGATTTCCAAGTCTAAAAATTCCAGCAGCTTACATATTTACCCTTTCCCTACTCAAACAACAGATATGTTTTTTTACTGAAAGCAACTTACCCATTATTTGGTCTCTGCGCTGAAGTCTGAACGTCTCTTTGCCAACACAGAGCTGGTAGATGAAGATACCCAAATCAGACACATTATCTATCTCCTCTGTAACCACCATTTCTTCACGGACTAGGTAGGTCTGAGGCAAGTAAGAGCCAGTCTAAAAGAGAAAAAACCTTCAGAAACAATATTCTGTTAACAACAGACAAGCATTACACTTTACCCTTTGCTTTGGAAGGTCTTTGAGCACTGCATTCCAGCTTTCCTTCTCTTTAGTATTAAGACAGGCCAGTCTTGAACCAGCTGCATACCACAGAAGTTAAAAACTGACAAAGGCTACTTCAAACAGTTGGAGTTACATCCAAAGCTCAGTTAACCATAACCCTATTTGCCTCACATGAAGGAAACATAAAAACATCCTGTTCAAGTTGCATTTGTATGCAACAAAGTCTGCAGTTAGTAGAGGAGAAAAAGTGTTACTAAAGTTTCCATGTTTCAGGTAATGTATTTCTAATACAAAAAAAACCAACAACCAAAACCAGTGTGACCTATAAAAGTCTTCTTCATATAATCACAGCACAATTGAAATGACTTCCCACCCCACACAAACAATGCCTAAAAATGAGTACAGGGAGACACACTTAAATCTTGTCTTCATGAAGCTGAAGAAAATGAAGCAAGCTAACCTCAATCAGGTGGCCTCTAGCTCTAGGTGCTAAGGAGTCAATAACTTTCTTGAGAATTATGTCTGACACACGATAGCTCAGTATTGCACTTAGTTTGAAGGTTAACAGCAAGCTCTACCAACTTGACCCACATGACAAGCCAGGCTTCTTGGAAAAAAACAAGTTTCAGCCACTGAAGAGTCAAAGTACTGGCGGTGAGCTCATAACTACAGTGCCAATAGAACAGAAGAACAAGTTCACATTGTTCTTTTCATTAAAACTCTCATGGGGCAAGTCAGCTTTCCGGTAGTAACTTTCAGGTTTAGGCTTTCAATGATATTTGGAGCTCTATCAAATTCCTTTATAATAGCTATATTTAACCTATTTGCTAGCTGCTTTCAGCTTTCATAAACCTAGGTATTAATAAGAGCATTAAGCATGAATCTACTCAACATAATACACACTGACAGCTGGCCTTAACTTCAGTACAGTGACTGAGCCAGGGGGATTATGTACTTTGATGGCAAGAGGAGTGTTCTAGCAAGAGACTGTAGTCCAGGAGCAACACCCAGAATTCTTATCAAAAGGGATCTTATCAGCATAACAAAACAGTAAAGTTCTCACGTACCGCCAGTTTTGCAAAGAGATCCATCAAATTTCTTGGTGGCATAACTATGGATGTGTTCAGTGGAATCACGTAGCAGTTTCCCAGTTGCAAGTCAAGATAAGCCGTCAAAAGCTATTTTGAGAAGAAGGTTTCAATTAATTAAACCTGGCCTTTGATTATTAGAACACAATTCTACAAGGACTAAGAAGGAAGCTCAAAAAGCTGGAGATGGTGCACAGCTGGTATCAAAGCAATGCATTCATGAACTACCCAGTGTAGGAATTTAGCTATTACCACTTTTGTAAACAAAGTGGTTATAGCTATTATGGTTTACAACAGGACTTTTGTAGAGAAGGGAGAGTTGACTACAAAAGAGGTTTCTATCCTAACTCTAAATGAGTACAGTTTGTATTTATACAGAGAAAGTATTTGGGAGTATGCTGTCATAACTGAAAGAGGCAAATTAAGCACAGTGCAAACAAAAGGTATCCAACTGCTGATAAGCAATTACTCCCTGTTAATAGCTCTTCAGAAAAAGTATTAGTCCCTAGAAAGTCCCATCAGCATTACCACTGAGTACAAGAACTGCAAGGCCTAAAATGATGAACTACTTGTTTTATTATGACTTCACACAGCTCTTAGGCAGCATCAGCTGAAGTTCTTAGGTTGCCTGAATCCTTTAAGCTGTAGCCAAGATTCTCTCAAGTCAATGCAGATAAAACCTGCAAATGCTGTAAACACAGGCAGCACAGCCTGGTTATGTGGCATTCCATGCTACTGTTAAAAGGTAGCATGGACAGAGGTCAGTTCAGGTGTCTTTACCTTGATGGTATCTGCATTCCCAAGGTTTGCCTCACGAACAACCTACAAGAGCTTTTACAGCTGACTAAGGGGAACTCTTAATACTACCCACACAGCTTTAGTAAGAAAGTCATTTTACATGTCAAATAATGTTAATAAAGTCATTAAAACCATCCTCTCATCTTTAAAGAAAGTACATACAACTAACATGGCATTTTCAAGTTCCAGGTTTCAGCCACCTGAAGTGATTTTTCAGTTCACTTACCCAGGAAGAAGGGCCCTACATTTGTTTGAAATACATTTTGCTGTAAGTTTTGCACGATCTCAGACTGAATCCTCAGTTTCCCCATTTTTTAACTCACATTTACAGCGTTCTTCTATCCTCACTTTCATGATTTACATAAGATTATTTACCAAACAGCAAGTGTCAGTTTCAGACATCCTATGGGCAACAACACCTAAAGCTGCATAGCACTGAGAAATGATACAGTTAGAGTCACTGTGGGTGTGAACTCTAATATTTCTGTAACATTTGCAGAAGTCTATGATTATTTGGTTAAAAGTCACACTTCCTGCACTTAAATCCATCCCCAAAGAGAAACTTGGGCTGATCGTAAACTTTAAACGTCCCAAGAATGCAAACCCTGGAGCTGTTATGATTACCATCCGCTCCAGTTTCCCAGTGAGAGACAAGAACAGTTATTTCTTATTGCTTGGCATGTGCTCACCCTATCAAAGTCATGAACGATCGCTGCCGGATCACTGTCAGAGAACTTTGGAACGGGCACATCGATGATGGCAATGTTGTCATCTTCTCGAATGTCAGCTTCCTCAGCAATAGGGAGGAAATACGGTTCTACTGCACGGTCACGATTCTCATTTTCAAAGTAACACATTTCACCACGGTACACCTTGTGCTGAAAGTAAGAGCAAGGCTAGTTATTTTTACAGCAAATGTTGCTTTAAAACTGCATTTCTAACACACTATGACAAAGTACACGTGTCACACACGGAGGTTTTATAAAGAACACGGCAGTCTCCATGTCCCAGTTATTGAAGGGTTTCTATTACAGCTGTAATCCATTTCTAATTACACTGTTATTATTCAGTGATGCTCAAAGAAAAGAGAACTTTCACATTACCTTAGGCATGAAGTACTTGTAGATGCAGGCTCCACCAACAACAACTCCTGCCAAAATGAATGCTAGACCCAGCAGAGTCAACAGACATCTTCCAGATGAGTTTTCGCCTCCGTGTGTGGTGGCAACTTCTGGATCCTTTAAATAAAGAGAGATGAGAGCTTAGAAAGCATAGCTTCTACAGAACTGGAAGCAAGCTGTTATTTACTGCTTCACTTTGACCTATCATCTAAGTCTTCTAGGTGTGTAGTGAGAATTTTAAGTCAAGCATCATATAATAGGAAAACACATACATGAAATAGTACTGCATCACGCTAACATCAGTTTTCAAACAGCACTGAAAGAGGATATTTTCTCAGTTAGAGGATGCTTTCTAGACAAACCTTTAAAAAGAAACTATTTGAAGTGGAAAAAATTTAAATGACTGTAACAAAGATACGGTGCTGCAGCCACAATACAAGGAAAGCAAGATTTGTAGAGCAAGGTCATTTTAAGGTACACAGGCTGCTGGGAAGAGGCCTGGAAACACTATTTCCTATCCTCCTCTTGCTATCAGACAGAATAAGACAACATTACTTTTCCTTACAGAGCATGACTAACAGAAAAAGCTAAGATGCAGCTTTGTCTATTAGGTGGGGAACATCAGACACAAGTCAAATATTCAAGTTTTACAACTTTAATACAGAAAAGTAAAGTCCACTATGAAAGAGTAGACTCATCAGCTTAAACGAAGCTTCAAATTATGCCAAATAAAAACAAGTCCCCGTGGCACATCCTACCTCGCAGCTCCAAAACACTCCTTTCTCCCACCCAAGCCCCAGGGAAGTTTTTTTTCTGGCAGCCTGAAACTTATCTCTTTAGCCTGGTGATTTGGTTTTTCCCCCTCCCAGCGCTCTCTCCAAGAGATGATTACTGCGTCCAGAGGAAACCATTATCATGCAACACGGTGGTAAATTGTGTAATAATGATCGTAGAGCTACTGGTGGTGTTTGAATGGCAATGACAAGAGCTCTTTGAGTGCCTTTCTAGACTCCCAGTTGAAAGGCTCACACAAGCATGAGAGAAGAACTGCAAAAGTACTGTCAAATACTAAACAATCAAAAATCATATTCCCTTTGGGAAAACACACACTGGTTTGGGGTCTTTTAAATTAAAACAAACAAACCCCAAATGTTTAGATAATCAATATGCCCCTTTAATGATTCATGACTCCGGCATTTAGCAGGTCACTTTCAAGACCTGCTCCTTCTACTGCTCAGGAAGAAAAATGGGATTTCACAGCAAAAGATCTTTTCCTTTGTGTTGTTCCTGGAATCAGTAGATAGATTTAGCACAGCAGTTTCCCCCGCCTTTCTTTCTTTGGGTCCCACTATTTTCATTCCTGGAGAACACAATATATTTAAACAACCTGCGATCACAACAAGCCACAGCATTATTACAAAGGCTGCACATATTTCCACCCTCAGCAAGATATAGCAGTGTAAAAGTCAAATGCATCAGCTATGCAATTACTGAAACAAAAAAACAAGCTGTTTTGCGAAAGCCAATACTCCTACATTCCACTCTCGCATCCTCCAAACAGAAAAATGTTGGTTCAGCGAGACAGAAGCTGCTACAATTGGTTAGTTTAGCATTTGTCAAAAACAAAACCCCCAAACTAGTTTCAAGTCAGAATTATGCCACATTTATATACCATTATGTGAAAACTGTCTTTCAGAGTTAACCGGCTTTGAAGATCAAGGTTAATGCTGCTCTCTCCACCTTCACCTTACTAAATGAGTAACTTACTCATTTACCCTATCATTACTTGAACACAACAGTCTGCAGCAGGTTTTGGCAACACAGACACCCCAGTGCTTGGATGATGTCGACATGTGATTAGCTCCACCTGCACTGCACGTATTTTTGACAAAGCAAAGGCATTTATCATATTAAGAAGCTATGTAGGCAGCCTGAATCTGGGAAGACAGAGCTGACAGCTGATAAGAGAACACAGGATCAAGACTTTGCTCCAGCAGGTTACAAACCCTCTGCTCAAAAACAATAAGTCATCAAAAGCCTGCAAAGAAAACGCAGTTCTAAGTTGCACAGTAACCAGCAAAGCAAACTAGGAATAAGAGAGGAGAAGAAGAAAAATCACTTGTGCTAACATCTGCAGCTAGCTCAAGAGACACTGTTGACACAGTCAGCTCCAAAGAATCTGCAGGGAGAGTATTCTGCAAGCTCAAGTGTTTTGTGCAGATATTCTAGGGGACGTTTATCATGCTGCTTCAGCCAACATTAGCCATTAAGCTTGTTTGCACTGCACAAATATTCCAGCAAAAGGAGACATTAATGAGCACTAGAACAAGTTTGTCTTGGAATAAAACTGGGAACTTGATGTTTACAAGCAACTCTAAGCCCTTAAGTTGGAGTAAAGAGCTGTTAAAAAAAAAAAAAACACCAACACGTACACTTTTGCCAACACAGAGAATATTCTGACAGATATAAAAAAGCAACATGAGTAACTATCATGAGAAGAGAGGAAAGGGTCTAAATGTGTATTAGAACTAATAAGGTTAAGGACATGGACTTGTTGGGGCAAGTCCAGAGGAGGCCACAAAGATGCTGCAAGGGCTGGAGCCCCTCTGCTGTGAGGACAGGCTGAGAGCGTTTGGGGGGTTTAGCCTGGAGAAGGCTCCAGGGAGACCTCAGAGCCCCTTCCAGTTCCTAAAGGGGCTCCAGAAAATCTGGCGAGGGATGCTTCATCAGGGTGGGGAGCCACAGGATGAGGTGGAATATTTTTAAACTGAAAGAGGGGAGATTCAGGTTAGCTACTAGGAAGAAATTCTTCCTGTGAAGGTGGTGAGGAAGTTGTGGCTGGGCCATCCCTCACGGAGTTCAAGGTTGGATGGGACTTTGAGCAACCTGCTCTGGTGGTAGATGTCCCTGCCCATGGCAGGAAGGATAGACCTGGATTATCTTTAAGGCCCCCTCTAACTCCAAGCATTCTACAAACTATTATGCTCAGAACGTGCACAGTACAGGGCCAGCAAGAAGACACTTAACAAGTTGCCTCAGGGGTAGCTGATGAGCTTGTTCTACAAAAAAATTAGCCAGACTAATGACATTCTCAAAATTTAAATTACTCCTTTATCAGCACCGTTTCACTACTTTCTCTCCTTTTTGATCTAGTAATTCAGTGCTACCTTACCAACTCTGTACACATACAACTCCGACAGCTCCGAAGAGCCCACTGAGCAGTAACCCCACTCTGCACCCCTTCCCCTTCTTACAGGGAGGACATTTCAGGAGAGGCAGAGGCTCTGCAGGCTGGAAGGCAAGCTGCTTTCCTGATTAGAAAAGTAGGGGGGGAAATAAAGATTCTAGAGTCCAAGTCCACAGGTGCTATGCTTTGTTTCTTTCTAATGGTCCGACTCTCTGATCACAAACAACCTCAATCCATTCCGTACTCCTCCTCAAGAGTTACTATTTGCCTGGATGCTGACCTTCCTCATCTAACCCAAAAATAAATCAGCAGCTAAGTAAGACATCTTCAAAATAAAGCCTCCCACGATTTGGAAAGTTCAATTCAAGCCAGCGACGCGGCAACTCGCTAGGAAGGAAAAGCCAACCACAGACTCCGTGCCTGGGTTTCTATTTAAAAAAAACCTTTATGGCAGGTTTTCTCCGTTTAAGCCAGACATACCAGAAGCCCAGACACCTCACCGCAGCGCCGCTCTCCCCAAAATCGCTGCCTACGAGGCTTTCAGAGCAGCAGCGAGCGGAGGATGATCCCTAACCCACTCCCTTTGCTGGGAACGAAGCCTCCTGTGGGGCTGCGAAGGTTTAACTAAGCCCCGTCAGGAAGCAGGGCCCTGGTTTAAAGCCCCGTCAGGAAGCAGGGCCCTGGCACAGGCCCAGCTGCCTGATAAACAGCCGGGCCTGCCCCGGGCATGTCATTTCGGCACCGCCCGGGGCCTCCCGACCGGCGGCCGAGCTGCCAAAATAGCTGTGGGGAGGGAATAGCAAAGGGCTGTGGGGCTGCGAGGCGCCGGGGCCCCCTCAGACGCTCACCGCCCGCCCCGCGGCCCCTCACGGCGGCGGCCCTGAGGGGAGCAAACCCCCAAACACACACATACACCCCGGGGCCGATCTCAGAGGAGCCTCCCCAAAGCTGTAGGGCTGCCCCAAGGCTGGGAAGGGCCGAAAAGCGCGGTGGAGCAGCAGTCGAGGGATTTAAGGGCCGCCGCTTGCCTTCCCCCGGCCCGCTGCCTCCGTGAGAAGATGGCGGCGGCTTCCACCTCCCTCCTGACCGCNCGGGAACAACGCCCCCTGCAGGCCGGGCCCGGGAACAGCGCGCCGTGGCGGCATGTCAGGGGGGCTTCAGGAGGCCCTCAGGCTCATGGAGGTTTCTGGAAGCACCACGGTTGTCCTTCTCAGGGGCCGAGCAGCTCTGTGGGTGCACGGAGAGCTTCATAGGCAAGGAGCAAGCTCCTGCTTTAAAAGATCTGCATCATAGAATGGTTAGAGTTTGAAGGGACCTTAAAAATCATCCAGTTCCAACCCTCCTGCCATGGGCAGGGACACCTCCCACCAGAGCAGGTTGCTCAAAGCCCCATCCAGCCTGGCCTTGAACCCCTCCAGGGATGGGGCAGCCACAGCTTCTCTGGGCAACCTGTTCCAGTGCCTCACCATCCTCACAGGAAAGAACTTCTTCCTAATATCTCATCTAAATCTCTCCTCTTCCAGTTTAAAACCATTCCCCCTTGTCCTATCACTACTTTTCCTGAGCAAGAGTCCCTCTCCAGCTTTCCTGGAGCTCCCTTCAGATCTTGGAAGGCTGCTCTAAGGTCTCCCCGGAGCCTCCTCTTCTCCAGGCTGAACAATCCCAGCTCTCTCAGCCTGTCTTCACAGCAGAGGTGCTCCAAACCTCTGATCACTTTTGTGGCCCTCCTCTGGACCTGTTCCAACAGGTCCATGTCCTTTCTATGCTGAGGACTCCATCCTAAAAAACAGCCTGACACCTTTCTTCACCATTCCTGCGGACAATCCTGCATACGTCTAATATTCTGGATTTTGCACTGGGTGCTCATCGCTGTAAAGGATGGCGAAAAGGTGTCTCTGGGCCACATTCACGATGGCACCAGGATATTTTCAGTCAAGCAACCTCCCTTCTCTTGTGAACTACTACGGCCTAAGGGGTATTTAACAGCTAAGGAGACAGAGGAGGCATCACCGCTCATTTAACATCTCCAAAGAAGAAAAGGCTTTATGTATTAGACTGTCTGAAACGATCTCGGCCTTCTTACAGATGAAAGTCTGTGTCCGTCTCGCTAGAATTTGACTTTATGGATCTAAAAAGAAATCTGGTTTGAATCTGGTGCCTACACCATTGAACTCTTCCTCGCAGACAGCTGTAATTAAACAGAACTGAGCACTATGCAAATATTGCAACAAGTAATTATTCTAAGTGTAAACAAAATGCAGCGTGTATTCCAGCATTCAAAGCATGTTCCTATTATTCTGCAGATGCAATACCACTGTTATTTCCTTTCAAGATCATAGATTTGATATTGCTGCCTTTCATGTTAATAAGAATTTTGACTTTGGCTTCAGTCAGAGAAGACCAAAGTCTTTTTATGTCTGCTTAACCTGACTTTGTCTAGTAACAGAAAACACTTTTACCTCATTTTGCCAAGAAACCAGCGAAAAATTAATTTTGATACTTCCTAGCTTTAGCATGTTAGGAATAAGTTAAGCCGTATGCTCATCAAAGTCCCTAAAACACAGATTTAAAAACAGATTAGGTAAATTTCCTGTATTGCCGGTGCAATATCTGAACTCTACAACCTGGCAGTTTGTACATTATAGGAATAATTTTCAATATCTTAATATAGTATAATTACTTCGTGTTTCAACAAATTGACTTTGTCTTCCAGTTACCCAACACCTTTCCTTGAAAAAGAACACAGAAATAAAATTGAAATAGACCCTGATGTTTTATCAAGATTAGTGTCTGTACATCCCGGCTTGCTCACTATCTTGTGTGATCTGTTGCAAGGGGTGGACGCACCTTGAAATGCTGTGCTCTGATAAAAATTAAAAAATATACAGGGGTTTTTTTTTGACGTTTATCTGTACTTGCTGAATTTGCAGAACTGCAATTCTCTTAAGATTTGTCGGGGAGGGGGGGAGTTGACACATTTCTATTTGTGGCAGCTGTGACAATCGCTTACCTGAGCGTATTCACAATTTATTTAAAATGTGCAGTGTCCAGGAGAATTACCATTCCAGCATCACCAAACCATTTTTTCCTATCCTTATACACCTGATAATAACAGTCAGTTCAGTCAGTAATGACTCCTTCCAAATAAACCTTCCCCTACAATGACTGTATTTTGTAGAGCAGTTGCCATCTGAAGTACCAAATTGGTCTGGGAAAGACGAATTCCAGCCTGAGATGCTTACGCATAAGAAAATTGGGGTTTTTTTTTGCCACCCTGAAATCATCAAGCTCTTCGACTGAATAAGTATTAGAGATCTCCGTGGGTGACTCCTCCACATCACCTGTAAAACGCTGTTGCATCAGCCTCCCAGTACTGGCCCAGTTTTCTTTCAGACTTGCCATCTGTTGGCTGGAAATTTAGGGCTTCAGATCCCAAGACAGCTAAATATGTAATATCACTTACTCTGTTTATCAAGAATTTCTTCTGAAATTCTGATTTTTCTTTCTACTAAAATATCTTGGGTTTAGTTCACTGGTATTTATTCCGAGATCGCCTTTATCACCTTGGAAGACAAGAGATTATCCCATTATCCTTGGTTATCCTTTTAATCCTTCTGGTGGTTGTAATGCTAAAGCATTACTCCTTAAAAATTTACCAAATATATGGAGTAGATTGTCCAGACAGGAGGAATTTGCACCAAAGGAAGGGTGATGTGGTGTGCTGGTGTAGCAGCCATGATTCTGTTACCTTTAAGCTTACTCACAAAGAGAAGCCGAACTCTATTTATTAAAAGTGACATTAAACACCGACACCTCCCTTTTTAGTGGCAGTGATGATGTAAGTAGCTCAGACAGTCTCAGAATATTAAAGAACAAGGTTTGCAAGGTGAGGTAATATCTTTTACTGGACCAGGCACCGATTCAGTAGATAATGCCACTTGAAGCGTCTTTTTGAACAGTTCTGCATAGCGCTAAGCTTAATTTTCACAACGCTAGGGATTTTTTAACTATTCAAGTGTACTTTTTAAGAAAAAAAACACAGGCAGCATTCAGGTTTATTCTATCTCCTTCCCATGTGTGCCAGCAGAATATACTTCCTTGCCTTTTGGGAATAATATGATTTTATATTTGCCCTACTTTGCAAAGTGTTCTCCAACTTTGAAGCGGGAGATACTCCTACGTTTGTGCATAATCTTCTGCCGGGTGTATATTGTTCCCGTTCAAACAGAGCTGTGATCAGTCTGGCAAGGCTTTTACATTTCAAGGGCCACTCACAGCTCAGCCTTAATTAAGGTGTTTTTTTTGTTAGCCCTTGTCCTGGTTTGGGGTAAAATGAACCAATTTTCTGTTTTACNGTCTGGCTGTCCCCTGCACAGAGCACTGTACACTGCACAGCGGAGCCCCAGCCCAGAATCAAGGTAGAACACACCTAAAGAAACAATAATTAATATGTGCAACTGATGATAGTTTTAAATACATCTATCAACTGAATTTTCGTCTGAGCAGCCCAATTACTGCAAGAAGGACAACACAAGGTAAACAGTAAGCACGCCATATAGGACTATTAAAAATTAAAGAAAAACTGCAAGGACACCTTGTAGTTTGAAGAACACCTTGAAGGGACCACAAAGATCATCCAGTTCCAACCCCCCTGCCCTGGGCAGGGACACCTCCCACCACACCAGGTTGCTCCAAGGCCCATCCAGCCTGGCCTTGAACCCCTCCAGGGATGGGGCAGCCACAGCTTCTCTGGGCAACCTGTTCCAGTGCTTCACCACCCTCACAGGAAAGAATATGTCTTTCTAGTACCTAATCTAAATCTCCCATCTTTTACTTTAAAACCATTACCCCTCACCCTATCGCTACACTCCCTGACAAAGAGTCCCTCTCGAGCTCTCCTGGAGCTCCCTTCAGATCCTGGAAGGCTGCTAGAAAGTCTCCCTGGAGCCTTCTCTTCTCCAGGCTGCAAATCTTTAGGTATGGTCATCAAGCCAGTTCCTGATCCACTGTGTGGTCCATCTGTCAAATCTGTGACTTTCCAGTTTTGAGACCAGGATGTCATGTGGGATAGTGTCAAACACTTTGCATAGGAATTAAATAGGAATGTGAATTACATGGAAAATAGCCTATTTACATGCAAGGACAAAGGGTGGAAGTGTTGAGCCAAGAAGTGAGCCTGAAGGAGGCAGATAAAGAGGTGATTGCCAATTAAGGGTGTCAAAAGCACATCTTCTAGTGGCTGTGCTCGGACTGGACTGATGGGTGGCAAAGAGGCCTCGCTGCCCACACAGAACAGAATTCCTCAAGAAATTCCAGTCCTCCAGAAAATCTGCCGAGCAAGCAGCACGCCCAAGAGTGATCAGCAAACCCCAAGCCATTAAAGGGCCAAATCCACCTCTGGTGTAACTGCAGTGAGGCAAAGCAGAATTACACCAGAGATATATTAGGAACCCAAGCATTGGCAGGTCTAAAAAAGCTTTGCTCAACACAAAATTAGAGGAAAACCAATAAACACTCAAAGCTCAAGCTTTCTCCTACTGAACTGACCGAATAGGCATTTTTGGATGCAGATTAATGTTTACCTTGGCATTGAGGGGTGTCATCTCGGGTTTCTCCTTTTTCCTTTCAGGCACACTTCCCCCCAAATCCACTCTTATGGGGGGCATGTCGTGGAAATTCACCCTCTGGCGTGGCGGGTTCTACTCACTGCCCTGCTTGGTGGCACCGTGCTGCAGGGCCACAGACCCTCGGGCTCAGCAAAAGCCTTGGGGCTGATGAGGAGCTGATATTTGTTAGATACCCTACATGGGAAAGTGCTGGGGTTAACCCCACCCCTCCATCCTTGGCATCTTCTCTGTGTCCTAATCAGGGTGGGTGTCTCTCAGAGAGATGCAAAGCCCCCACCTGCACCTGGGACTCCATGGGCATGGCTGCCATGGCCAACCTCTTCTCAACAGCAGCTAAACAACCCCATGTTGACCACAGTCATTGTCTGAACTTCGTTTAACGATGAACACGGACATAGGTATGTCTGGTTGGGCTATTCTGCCCCAACCTGTACCGAACTCGGTATGTGCTTGCCTACTGATAGAGCTAAACCCGAGCTGTACGTATGTCGCAGATGTGGGAAGATGTTTCCATACCAGCAGAGAGGTGTTGGCAGAGATCCCCTGATGTGCTGTCAGAACCGTGCGGTGACTGGTGTAGCTCGTTTGACTTGTTGTGTGGGGTTTTTCCTTCGCACCGCGTCGATACGGCCCTGCGCACAAGGGCAGCTCTGTTTCTGGCCTCATCAAAATAACACCTATAAGGGAGGGTGCTCCTGAACTATGGAAACAAAATGATTGCTGCATGGGCACATCATCGGTTAAAACATCAGTTAAGGCTTCCAGCTCTGAAAGAAGCCAAGGAGACGAGAGCTGTAGCTTGGTCTGGCTGTTTACATCTGCCTGAGTTGTATGCACTTGCATATTGAGTAGCTCTATCTGTTAATATGATATTAATAAAGGATTTATAGCCAGACAACATTCCAGCTGGAGAGTTTTCTTATTTACAGGGTGAAGTCATCGGGCATCCTGTCTGAGCACTACGGAAGGTTTTGGAGCTGGGGTTAAAAATCACAGGGGAATCTTTGAAGGACTTTAGCAGAGTTTTGTTATATCAGAATTGGAACTGTTAGTATCTAGCTAGTAAAAAAGGTGATAATAAAATTATAGAGGCTCCTTTCCTGCAAATAACTCACTAGTTTCCATCACTTTTCTGTATGTATAAGAGCAAGTATATATTTTAGATACCACAACAATATAATTTCTTAGAACTTCAAAGAACAAAATATCCTATTGTATCACTTTACCTTCCAAACTTCAGCCCATCAATGCTAACAAAAACCATCCACATACTTGCCTTTGAGAAAGAAAATATTACCCATTTTGCTGCCAGTTGCACTGCCTTTTTGCTTCTTTTGCCTAATGAAATAACATGAATCTTCAAAAAAAAAAAAAGAAGCTCTTGTGGAAAATGAACCAGCCTTCACCCTCCTCTGCTCTTATGGGCATTTTTTTAGAATCCAGGTGTTCCTTTTCATCTGCTTGAAGCTTATACTGTCAAAAATAGAAATGCCACAGAACACCTGTCCTAACAGCAGCCCAGAGTTCAGATATTGTCAGTTAAAGAGATTTGTTGCCTTTTTTTAATTTTATTTTATTTTTTTCCTGCAGATTGCCAGAGAAGTTGCTCGAGAGGGTTCAGATTTTCTGTTAAGGGGCAGAACAGGTGACAGCGGTATCCTGTTGCGGTGTGTAGCTGTGAGCAAAGGCTCCGAGAGGCAAAGCCCCAACAAAGTGGCTGTGGCTGGCCCTGGGTGACGATGGAAGCTGGCTCTGTAGGACACAGGGTCTGTCAAGCCTAGCTTGTGTTTCCTCTTTGCGATGCAGAGCGGAAGATGCTTGTGATCGTCCACACACAAACACACACACACGAGTTTCCTCTTCACAGTGAGGAAGAAGCTTGATCAGACACCTGAGGGCTCGTAAAGACACAAGCAAATGCATAAACAGACCTTAATTTAGTCCATGCATGAAATATTACATTGTCAAAACAGATCCTAACAAAATTGTTAATTTTTTTAGTGTATTAATTTTAAGAAGTTGGCTATCGATTTTTATCGGTCTACACTGTTTTTGCAGACTACAAAATATTGGCTGCAGAACGTGTTTTCTGTTTGTATGATAGATGCCACATTGTGATACGGGAAATAACTTGTGGTACTTCATTTTGCTGTTCTGAGAAGTATCTTCATACTGAGGAGACACCTGGCAATCTTACAAGCCTTTGATGGAACCCCATGTGATGCTATTTTTGAATGCGTTGGGTCTCCAGCAGTCTTCAAAGTCAACAGCATTTGTGTTTTGAAGGAGTGGAATGAAGAGGTCCCTAAAAAATGATAGTTTTCTACTATTTTCACTTTTATGCAAGTAAACAGATCTCTGTTCTTCTGCAAATTTTAGTAGCTGTTTCTAGTGTCGGTGGCTTCACTGCTCAGGCCCATTTCTTGGAGATGGTGATGGAGTTGTCCTAAAGGAGGAACCGGGCTGAGGCAGCAGTGTATTTATCTCCACTTCTCTAAGGATTGCCTCACAGAGAAATACAGTTCTCAACAGTTATGGTGCAACGTTTCATCTTTTGGTAATGCTGGGATAAACTAGGAACCCAAATTATGTCCCAGCTTCATGCAACGGTAATCTCAAAATACGTGTGTTGGGAATTCACACAGGACCATCTGCCCAAAGGGCTCAAGAGTCTTCACAGACTCTTCTCATGGGATTTCTAGTGTTTTCCAAAGAGATTCAAGCTGCTTCTACTGCTGGCAGCCTGCTGCTTTTGCTGCCATGTGAGGTGGACTCCACATGTCTGTCATGCTTAGCAGGAAAATTAGTTCAGTCTTAGCACTACTTGAGGTTCCCATGGGGCCACCAGGAGAACGATGACCTTATTTCTCAGTTATTTTCTTCTCCGTCTTCCCAAGTGAATATTCCCATTAGTGAAGGACATCATCTCCCCTACTGTGTCCCCTTTATTCTGTGTCATACATATGCTGGAGGCCTGGAGATGATGCTGTCTTGAATCCAAATTTAACCCCGTGACAAGTGTGTGTCACTGCTCTCCTGCAATTTAGCTACTTCCATTCGGCAGAGTCGGACGGAGTTTGTTGATATGAAAAAGATGCCATGGAAATTAATGACAGTATTAGAAATTCTTCCACTTATATCCTGTATAGCCTCCTGGGCATAATAAACACGCAGAGTATAACAAATAGATATGTCTTTTGGAATTGCTTGCTGAGAGCATTGCTTCCATTTCTTGGATGAGCTGCTTTTTCACCTTAATTAGCAGAGCTGTATCTGGTTCATTTCAAGACTTATTGAAAATTAATATTAACTGAGGCCAGTTTCTGTTCAATTACTGGACTGAGAGGATAAGGTGCAGCCACAGTCCTGGTTTCCATCAGGCAGACGTTGGAAACGGTCATTCCACCAAAAGACGCTGCAGAGGTTGTTGTTTCCATAATGAAGTCGTTCACCACGTTTTAATCAGTCTGAAGAAGCAAGACAGGAGGGGCTGGGAAATCGCTGGCCACAGGCACGAGCTGGGGAGGCGAGAAGAACAAGTGGCACGAGAGGGAAACTGCAGGGCAGCACTTAGGGGAAGGGGGAAGAGGGAAGGAAGTGTTGCTGTAATGAAAAATCCCGTGCTCTCTAAAAATATTCTACCCTTCAGATATCCATTCTGACCCTTTGTACAAGCTGTTGCAGCCACCAGGCAGCATTGGACTGAGGGCGGTTTCGAAGCCTTGTTTATCACAGAATCTTCATGGTTGGAAGGGAACTCTGAGATCATCAAGTCCAACCATACACACACACACACACACACACAAAAAGCCCAACACAAACCCCCCCAAAAAACAAAAAGAAACACAAAACAAATCACCCAACCCAGCAATCTCAGGCACTAGAGCATGCCCTGAAGTGCCACCTCTACATGTTCCTTAAATATCTCCAGGGATGGTGACTCCACCACCTCTCTGGACAGACTGTTCCAGTGCCTGACCACCCTCTCAGTGAAGTAATTCCTCCTAATATCTGATCTAAACCTTGCTTGCCACAACTTCATACCATTTCATCAGGACCTGTCATTATTCCTTGGGAGAAGAGGCCAACACCCACCTCTACAACCTCCTTTGGGGTAGTTGTAGAGCATAATGAGGTCTCCCCTCAGCCTTCTCTTCTCCAAACTAAACATAACCAATTCCCTCAGCATCTCCTCATAGAACTTGTTCTCCAGACCCCTCACCAGCTTGGTAGCTCTCCTGTGGACAGGCTCCAGCACCTATGTCCCTCTTGTAGTGAGGAGCCCAGAACTATGCTAAGGAAGTATCCTCAAGTCGGGCACATAACTGTCTCCTTGAGTCCCCAACTTACTGAGGAAGTACTGACATTTACCATTAGAAAACAGATAAAGGCAAAGAAATTATTTACAACGTCTCAAAGTGAAGGTTTGGCTACAGGTACAACTGAGTCATTATTTTCAACAGGGTTTTTTGTGGGTTTGTTTTTTGGTTGGTTTTCTTTTTCATGAAAAGGAGCTGGTACAAGAACCCCACAGAAGGGCGTTGGCATTTTATCTATAAAAGACACAGAGCTCTCCGAGGGTGGAGCTGCTGGTCGGGATTACCCAATGCCTGGACCTGCGGCGGGCAGGGGAGGCAGCTGCCTGCAGAACACTTGCCTGGTCCTGCCTCCGTGGTGGCCACAGCAGGTCCCTGTTTGCTTCCCAGCCTCTCCCAGCAGAACCACGCTCCTCAGCTTGCAACGGGCAGGGGAACGGGGCATATTCCGTGCGAAAAAAACAACCAGGTTAATTTTCCCACTCCTCAACAAGGCAATAGGCAGCAGTCACCCCATGGCTCTGGGGAAAGGGTGGCAGCAGACTGGCTTGGAGGAGTGAAAACCAGTATGGTGTTGCCCACGGCAATGGATGTTCTGATCCAGCACCTCCTTTCTTCCACTCAGCCCAACACAAGCAGCTGGAGTTCAGGACATTGCTGCTCTGCCCCAATCTAGACATAGCAATGCTAATGGTGGAATTCAAAAGGGAGACCATCGATCCATCCTGTTTCTTTGGGACCTGTGCACAGGAGGAGATAGGAGAATCAAGGAGAGGTGTGAGGAGGTTCATAGACACTTCAACATTGTCTAATGTTGCCTGGGGGCTGGTGGATAAGCTTCTTGAGACTGTGAGAAGCCATGCCCTGATCCTGCTCACCTTGAAGATGGCCCTTACAGTGACCCAGGCAGGCCCTGGCTCCCAGCAAAGACCAGAGCCGTGGTGGTTATTCATCAGCTTATTATCTACTTCACAGCATTTGTCAATCTGCCTTCCCCTCACTGAATTTAGACATTTCCTTGGCACTCTCAAATGAAAAAAACCCCACACAGAGAGCACAACAAGCCTTACTGGGCTCTGCCTTCTGCTGAACTCGGAGTTGGATTCAAAATTTGGCTCTTTCTCCTCCAGCTCTTCTGAATGCTGGCCCAAGTCCCAGTAGGGGTGGGGACCGCTGGAGCCCTGCAACTACTGCTCTCAGGAGTGACGCCCAAATACAGAAGAAGGTTTGGGTGTTTTCTTTTTTTTCCATGTAAAACCCACTTTCAGAGACTTTTCTCGAGCTCAAATGCCCTCAGAGAAAAATCCAAACCTCACCTCTTTTCCCAGTTTTTCCACAATAACTTAAAATAGAAAAAAAAGAAAACAACCCACCCAAAAAAGCACTGACAAAACAAAAAGCCCGATTCCCCAAGGCTGAAGGGAAGTCAAATCAAAAGGGAAATGAAAATTATACATGTAGGCTTTATGTTTTGGGGAAGCGCCTGTTGACAAAGGTCAGGGAGGAACATGCTGCCGGGATGGCCCTCTCTTAAATTCTGCTGAAACTCAGGGAAATACTTGCATTGGTAATTTTCTATTGTTCTTCAGGAATAACTGTGAGAGATGAAACAAGGGGATTTTTGCAGAGGCAAAATTGAACCACAAGGTAAAGAAGAAAAAAAAAAATTAAAAAAAAAAAAAGCCTTCTGCCTCCAAAATATCTTCCCTTTCTTCCTCATTCATGCCTCAGCTTTTCCACAAAGTGCTCTTTCTTCTACCACCTCATCCCCTCCCAGAATATTGCGTGATATTGGAGCGTGATTTCTGATTGAAGAAGAAAAGCCGCATTGTTCAACATCTTCTTCTACCGAGTTCTGCCAGAGTGGCACCTCTTTTGGCAGAGTCTTCAGAGTTTCCTCATACCTGAGTAATAAGAGATGATGAAAAATATGATTCACTAAAAAAAAAAAAGAAAGAACCAACCAAAAAATAAACCCCAACCAAAACGCAGATAATCATCTGAGAAAACGAAGCACGCATCTTTAAATACGGCTTTAGTATTTTTTTATTATTATTTAAATAACAATGAAGCCTCAGCCAAATGGTTTAATCTCAAGGCTCCATCTTGTGGCAAAGTGCAGCAAATTCACTCCTCGTCACATTAATCAATTAATTAATTAAAAAGAGGCATTTCCTAACCAGCCCCCTTAAGCAGTGATGCCCAGGGAGTCGGCTCACTCATGCGCAGCCTAATTTCGGCTTAACACCCTCGAAAACCTAGAGCAGTAGGCAGAGCTGTGATAGTTGTGACATATCCCGAGTATCCCAACCTCCTGAATATTTCCATTTTTATGAAAAAAGTGGGATTTGGCATTGGCTAGTGTCTCTCATCTAGCCTCATTAAGCCCTTCATTTAGAATTGCATCAGTGGTGCGAAGCATGGCAAAATTGTGATGATGATGATGATAATGATCAGTTTTTTTTAATTATTTTTGATCAGTGAGCAGAAATTCTAATTAAAAAGCTGATTTACAAGTGGGAAGGTGTAACCAGCCAGTGAAGTTCTGAAGCCCAGCCAGGGTGGGCATCACTGTACTCACGTCCAGGGCCACTCGGCCACTCTCTCTGCTGTTGAACTGCTGCCTTATTTCCTAAAAAACCCTATCCCTGGCACTGTGCCTCCTGGGAGCAGGAGCTGGGCAGCCCTGCCTCCTCCAGATAAAGAACAGGGTTTCACTGGGCTGCGGGAGAGGAAGGGGGACAGCTGCCTTATCTTCCTTCCTCCAGCACCATGTGGGAATGCGTCATCTTCTCTTTTCATTTTTTTTTTGTTTTGTTTTTTTGGGGGGGTTTTTTGTTTGTTTTTATTTGCTAAATATAAAATAAGGCTGGTTTTTAGCATGCAGGAGCTGGCAAGCCTCCTAGAGCAGGAATGGTTGACATCCATGTGTGCTCCCTGCCTGCTTGTCCACCCCGCCCCAGCCAGCCAGGGAGCTCCAGCACCTCCTGACCCTGCCACCAAAGAGGTGATGGTGCAGCTCCAGGGTTGGGCTGTCCAGGCTCCTAATTTTATCCTGGTAAAATTGTTTGGAGAAGAGGGGGCTGAGGGGAGACCTCATTGACCTCTACAGTTACCTCTACAGGTTGTAGAGAGGTGAGTGTTAGCGTCTTCTCCCTAGTGAATAATGACAGGACCAGAGGAAATGGTCTGAAGTTGCAGTAGCAGAGGTTTAGATTAGATATTAAGAGGGAATTACTTCACCGAGAGGATGGTCAGGCACTGGAATAGACTGCCCAGGGAGGTGGTGCAGTCACCAACCATGGAGGTATTTAAGAAACGTGTAAATGTGGCACTTCAGGGCATGCTCTAGTGGCCAAAATTGTTGGGTTGGGTGATCTGTTTTGTGGGGTTTGGGTTTTTGTGGTGGTTTTTCTTGATTTTTTTTTTTTGTGTGTGTGTATGGTTGGACTCAATGATCTCAGAGGTCCTTTCCAATTCTGTGATGCAGGGAGCAAGGCATGACCCCCTAAATGGTATCTTGGTACCCACATTGGATATCTCACCAGTCACAGCTTCTGCCATGGTGAGGAGCTGAGCATGAGCTCTTGGACCCTCCTGTATCCACCCAGAAAAGGGTATCCCTGAGCACACAGGCAGCTCCTGCCTTTCCTAAACACATGGAGAACTGTTGCTTTTTTTTTTTTTTTGAGGGGGTAGGGGGTAATTGTACTGATTCAGAAGCGTTTAACAAGCTGAAATATGGTTCTGCTCCATGCCGGTTTATTTTTTCCTGTTCCAGCTACAATGTCAAGTAACTAATGAATGCAACATGATGTGGTATTAGGTTTAAAGCAGTATTTTCCTGTTGCTGTTCCTTACATGTTGGTCGCACCCTTAATGATCTTCATAGGAAATATTTACTTTGAGGAGTTTGGTTCTCAATATGCCAAGTGATCAAAACCAGGCAGGGCAGGGTTTGCTCTCATATGACTTCAGTTTTTCCTGGAAAGAAGTGGGAACAACAACAAAAAAAAATAATAATCTTCCTTTCAAAATTAATGCAAATCAGCTCGAAAACCATCTTGTCCTGATAAATGAACACTCTGTTCTTTCTCAGGCAATCGAATATTAACTTTTATGGGAATAGAAACTCGAGGAAAAAGCAACGCTGGGGAAAAGTGGGGTCTGTAATGGTGGTGTCTGAACGCACGTGTTAACATATAGCATACATATGGGTGTTCTAGATTTATCCTTGTACTACCCATTTCAGGCTATCTATCTCAGTGTTGGCACTGAGAAAGGGGAAATAATGATCTATGCTGAGATTTCTCCTTAGTGCAGTCCCCAGGTTTCGTATCCTCAAGTCCTTTGAAGTAAGCAAGGAAGCAGCAGCCTCAGAAATTGGATATTGCTTAAGGTGAAAAATTGCCCCACCGCTTGTTATTGCTTCTGTTGCTTCACCCAAACTTCTCACAGACTGAATTGCAAAGAAAACCATGCCCATGTGAAGGTGTATGTGTAATATATACTTGCATTGCTATGTGATGTAGTCTCCTTGTGTGCTGTAGAGACTGAAGGAATATGATTTTGTCGTCCTAGAAATTTCTAGCTGTTGCAAACCATTGATGCAGCATGGTCTGGGCCACAAGGTTGACTCCTTCATCACCCTATTATTTGTCTGGATCTAAACAATGTTAGAAACGCTTGGACAATTTTCTGTTACTTTATTGGGATGCTTTTTCTTTGAGGGTCTTGGTTTATTAAGTCAAATTCCTTGGTAATTACGGGGGGACAAAGATGACTTAGGGCTACAAAGATGATGAGTGGCCTGGAGCACCCCTCTGAAGGGGAAAGGCTGAGGGACTTGAGTCTTTTTAGTCTGGAACTTTAAATGGCACTTCTCAGAACCATACACTTATTTATAAATGATAATGTGTAAGGACAGCAGGCATTGAATATTGGTTTCTAACCAGTGTCCTCTCCCAGCCGGTCACAGCCGCTCGTGGAGAACTTTGTTCCGTCTGTCTGCACAACACGTCAGCTCATCTGAGACAGGCTGACCTCCAGCTTCACTGCTGAATAACGAGACGAGGAATGTGTTCAAGCTGTTGAGTAAACCACCGTCATCTGTAAGAGATTTCCCATCCTTGTACCTTAATGGTCAGTACAAATCTTTGTGGGCTCGTCTCATGCTTGGTGGGAAGGTGCTGCTCTTCACCTTTGTCCTCCGAGTCGGGATTTTAGAAATGAGATTGAGTTTCTTTCACATCTTTTGGTTTTGTTTTTTTTTTTTTTCCTTTTATTTCTTACTGATTAATTATTCATTAGTCTCATGTAGACTGGAATTTTGTATGCATTTTGCCCATTCCATCCTGGAATTCCTGTGACACCACGTACCCTGTTTTGTGTGCCACTGGGTGATGCTGCAGCATTGGAGGCCCCAGGGATGCATGTCCATGGACACTTTGACATGTACCAACTCTTCATGTGCCTGCTCCATCACTTCGGCCCTGGAATCAATCCACAAAATGCTCTGGTTTGATGCTGGGAATGGGCAGAATTTTTCCAAAGAGATGTCTTTCCTGTTAGGGCGGGGAGTCCTGTATCTGGAGGAAACCCACCACCACGACCTTGCTCAAGCTGTCTCTTGCAACTGTCCCTGTCCTCGATATGGTGTCCCAGTGTCACCAAGTTGCGTCTGGGCCTACAGCCAGCAGCTGGAACCTGCTGAAAACCCTGAAAAACTGCTGTGTCTGCATTTATTTTGAAGTCCCACAATGGTGACCCTACCCAGAAGAAAACATTCTGGCAAGATGGCCCTGCAGTGAGTGATACCTGCCACAAATTCCAGCCACGGCTGCAGGGATGGCTTCGGAGGCCAAAGCTTGGGAAGCATCTTGAAGAAATCCCAACCATGTTACAGCTCAGCAGCCTGGTGGTCCCCAACCAAGTTAGTGCCAGCTCCATTTTCTTTGCAGCCTTGCTCTGAAGCTTCGTGGTTCCCTTGCTCAGCTCCACCTTGGTGGCTGTGGGTGCCAAGGGGTGAACACGAGCACCCTCACCTTGGCTCCATGTCCCAGTGAGCTCTCTCAGCCTCTGTGGCCCTAAATTCATCATTCAGTGAAGCCTCGTGTGACTTACCTGTCTTCTTTACCTGCTGCTCCCCAGATGGAGACATCTGCTGTGTCTCTGCACCGCGTGGAGCCTTTCAAGAGATCCCCGTGCTGTTTGCAAAGCAGGTCACAGTTTAATTTTATTAGCTCGTCGATAATAAACCGGCAGGGCATAATTATACACCAAAATCATCTCCACTTGAAAGCACAGCCATCACTCCCTTGTTCTCCGTGAGCTGTAACTTAATGCAAAAACCCTCTGTCGTTTTCCATTTTCTAGTTCTTTCATTCATTCCCGCTGAGTAATTAAAAATGGCTTATAAATAAACACTGGGGATGATTTCCGAAATGTTCTGTATTTACTTGCAAGGCTGGTACTTCTGTCATTGGCCCGCTTAAGTGATTTTGAAAGATTGTATACAGGTTCCTTTTACAATGTATTTGAAGTTTGTAATCCTGCTTAAATACACAAAAATAGGAAGGATTAACAAACTGCCACACCGAGGCCAAAAGAAGACAGAGCTAAAAGCAATCAAGGAGCAGCCTATCGGATACATGAAATAAATTGGGGGAAAAGTGGAAAACTGTCAACAAAAATAATATGTTATGGATCCTCAAGCCTTTGTGTTTATGCTAGAGGAAGCCTAAAATAATCTGTGGTTTCTGATGCTTGATTTAGTTTTCCACAAGCCTAATTAACACCAGATTAAGTTTGCTGCCACTACAGTTTATTGCTGAGACTGACAAATGCTCGCTGTTTATTTGTTTTCTAAAAAAATGACTGAAGGCAATAACAGTATGACACAGTTAATAAGCTTGAAAACAATGCTATAATATTCATTTTTATAAACTAAGTCTTTAGGAGAAACCCCCCTGACTTTCCCCATTAAATTCTGGCCCTGCAGTCCTTGTGAAGGAAAAAAAGTCCCATTGATTTGATGTCCCATTGATTTAAGATACAGGCCCATGAATTTAAGCTAAAAGTTAAGCATTTTCAGTGCTTTACTGAAGAGAGATGGACTTTACCATATGTTTAAAGTAACTCAGGTGTTCGGGGACCTGGCCAGGTGTGGGCCAGCAGCGCTGCAGAACGGAGATGCACAAAGCAATGACTTACAGGTAGAAAACCCATCACTGTGTGCATCAACCTGAAATAGGGATGTTTTCTATGAAAAACATACTGGGAGCATCAGCCATGATCCGATTCAGTCAATACGAACATCACCACATCAGGATTGAACCCAGTTCCCAGAAATCCCAGAAAACCAGCAACTGCCTCAGTGACATCCCGATCATTTATTCAGTCTGTGATCATTTATTCATCCAGGTGCCTTTTCTTGTGCAGGACGACCCACCAAAGTCTCCGGGATTTCTGATGTGAGTGAAATTCCTTGCATGATAAATATGTACAGAAGAATCCATTGCCACCTGAGAGCCAAGGGTGCAGCTCCTCAGCCTGCAGATGTGGGCTACTTATGCTGAAAGCTGGCAAACAAACTTGAGGCTACATCCTTTCACCATCGCCCTTGGAAACACGTGCTCCATCCAATGCCTTCACCATGGCTCCTTCTGGACTTGTGCCAAGCCAAAAGACACAGAGGATGGCAGAAAAAGACCCTAAAAAGTTTCCTAAATCCTTGAAAACCTCATAGCAAGTCTGGTTTGGGCACAGATTGAGATCTGGGCAGAAAGTTGGTGGTTTACTGAGCTGACCTCCTTGATTCATGTTTTTCATTTCTTACGTGTCAGCAGAACCAGAATATTTTGATAAAATACAGAAGTAATGAACCAATTCATAATTTTTCTTTCCTTTCTCTCTCTGACGTTGTGGAGCAAGCTGTCACCGAAGCCCTGGTGCTCAGGCCTGGGATTCACACATTTACTGCCTTGGGTAAATCACTCCACTCGAGCTGGTGGTACCTCATCAGGAGCTGTGATGCTTTTGGGGGGGCTCCTGGGAGACCCTCAGTCTCTAGAGAAGTCACCCAGGTCAGGGGAACAGATTAAATCCGTGTGACTAAAATGTGGATGTAGATGAGGATGAACAAGCCAGGCAAACAGGCATTTTCCCTGCAAGTCAGAGCCAACAGAGTCACTGAGTTTTCATCCTTGAGTCTTTATCTCCCTCTGAAGCAAAGGCCAAAATATTATTGTCTTTGCGCTGACCTGAACCCGGACTATTTTTGGACAAGCTGAGAAGATAAGGTTACTGTTGAGTGACACCGCCAGTGGCTCAGCTGGGAGATAAACAGAAAGTCATAAGCCAGCACAAATGTCTGATGATAAGAGGCAAATGTCAGGATTTAGTGGCTTTCTGCCCTTTTCCACTCAGTTTTATAACTCGCTGATGGCAGCAGCTTGCTTGAGCATGATGCTGGCTGGGAGGAACGGACCCACCAAGGGCTGGCTCACACATTTCTTCCTGGCCACCAAGTGGAAATCAAGGAGACACCCCTGAGCATCCCACATCTGGAAGCTGAGGGACTCGTGGTCCCACCTGCACGATGCCCGTTGAGCATTATCTTAAAGCTAGTGCTATTGCCTGAAATTCACCTTTTAAAGGATTTCTCCTGCAGCAGAGGTTGCAGCCTCCTACTCCAAATTCCTTTGCAAAGCTGTGATTCGGAGCAGTGTCAGGGGCAGCCCCAGGCTCGCTCTGAATCCAGCAGCTACCCTGAACCAAAAAGGAGAGGACTTAAAGGAATTGCACTGAAATGGAAAAAGAATACTGCAGATTTCTTTTCTTCTAACATTCAGTTAGCATCAGGCTAAAAACCTCACCCAAAAAGCTATTGCTTTATTTAAGGTGTACTTAGGGAATGGCTATTACAGCCCTGCACTTTATCATGCCCCATAATATTGTTAATTTTGCTAAGAAGTGAGCAAGACAGGCTTGGGCCGTGGGGCCATTTGGATTTAATAATGCACTTCCATACCTTCTGAGCCCAGATTTCTCAACCCACTGCTCCAGGATTTATCGTTTGCTAACTGTAAGTGAATTACTACAGGGTAACACAATCCCGGGCTGAATGCAGAGGAGGGGTGATGTCTTTCATATGGCGGTGAGAGCCCACGACAGGCTGAGCCTGGGGCTGGGGCTGTGTCTGCAGGTGGCTCCTGCAGCAGGAGACAGCATTTCCTTCAAGGCAAGGTTAAAAAAAGACTTGAAAAGCCTTTTCTGGGCATTTATATGGTATTTTATTTCTTAGAGGAGGTGTGCCAGAGCCCAGTGCTGGTAGTCATGCTGGGGCTGGGTGGTGTTGTGCATGTTGGCCCTGCCTGCAATGCCTCCCCTCTCCCCAGACCTCACTGCAGGGAGTTCCTGGGGCAACCAGCATCACCCAGGGGCCAGAGGCTACCATCAACCTGAGCATCTTCTCACCTTGCCAAAGACTGCTGCAAAGGCAGACATCATCATGCAAAATGTGGCTGTAACTCATGTTAAAAAGAAGAAAGTGATGATTTAGAAGTGTCTGTCAGAGACAAAAAGCCTGATATCCAGAGCTGCTGGCTCCTTGGATTTGTTTTCTAATGCCGCAGTGGATGCTGAGCTGTTCTCCTCTTTGCCCTCCCTCTTGGCTCCTAAGCTGCTCTCCATGGCTCCCTGGTCACGGAGCAGCAATTCTCCTCCTCTCCAGATGCTGCATCATGTAAGGGGGCGAGAGACCTACGCAGTCTCCTCCTGCTTCTTGCATAAGCGGCTGTGACACTGGACCATCTCCTTCACCGCTGCCGTGGACCACAGGAGGATACCAGGAGGACCCGAACCCCAACAAAGCAGCATGTGTTGTGCCAGCCCTGTAGCTGCCCCCGCTAAATATTTCGGTCCTGTTTATTCTTCAGTTTCGGAAATGAGTAGCTGAGCCCCGTGACAGAATTAGGGGGTGGTTTCCCTGGGCTCTGGATGCGCACGTGTGTTTTAAATCCCATCTCCATCTGCTGCCACAAGACAGGGCTGCTCAGGGCAGGAGTCAGTCCCTGACGGTGTCGGAGGGGGATTGGGTTTGGGGGGATGGTGTTTGGGCATGGGTTGGTGCAGTGGTGCTGCTTTTCCATTGCCTTCTGCTCCCCAGGGCAGAGTGGGAAGGGCTGTCATGTTTGATTCAGTGGTAGGGACCTCTTCGGGCTGCCCTGTCCTCCTTCCCAACCTGAATCTGTGTTATTTATGGGTAAATGCTTCTCCACCATCATTTCATCAGCTGCAGCCACAGCGAAACCTCCCCTTCTTCCCCTCCCCGCCATCCTGCAGACACTTCTGCTGCTCGATAGGATTTGCTGGGAATGGCTTAAGTCCTGCTTTAAAGCCGGCAGAGAAACAGAGAAGATGATTGGGGTGTTCTCAGGCTCAGCAGCAACAGAGCCCGGCAGGGAGAGGAAACAGCCCTGATGATCCATCAGCTGTATTTTAACACACATCATGGGGAAGGCAGCTGAAAAAAACTCTGCTTTCTGTGCCCAGATCCCACAAACAGCCTCTGGTTTCAGAGGAGCTGCCCTTCTCCTGCCCTGCTTTGGCTTTGTCTCCGTTCCAGGTAAAGCAAAGCCCAGAGAAACCCAACCTCACCTGCTCCCACTTGTCCAGGGCGCTCTGGTGTGTAACCGTGGAGCAGCTGCTCTGCTCTTTTCTCCCACATTTTCTGAAAACCACCACTGAGATGCAAGGAGGCAACAGGATGCCAAATGCATCTGCTTTTCCAGGCATGAGCCAACCACTCCCGATGGCACTTTAATCACTCAGTTAATTTATTCTGTGCTGTCAGTCATTATCTGCACCATGCCCTTGCTTCTGCCGCCTCAGTGGGACCAAGACTTTTAGTAATGGGGTGGAAAATCAACAGCATTTTGGAGGATCCCATTAACAGGTGGCTCATGAGCTCCCTGGGATTCATGAGCTGTTTCATGGCTCCCAGGACTCTCCATGTTCTCACAAAAAATAATTCCACCCAGGAACTGCCAAGTCTTTTTGACTTTAGTGCAAGCCTCTGCAAAGCTCTACATTTACTAAACGACTTTTCTTTCCTTTACTCCTTTCTTCATTTCTTTCAGTCCCCCATTCCCTCTCCCCATCCCTGCAGAGCTCGGTGTGCTTTCCCTTGGGGCAGGGCGTACATAGCAGATGACCCACCTTCTCTGGTCCTTCCAGAAGGGACATTCAGACACCGTGTCAGCAGAGAGGACATCCTGAGCAGGGTGGCTGGAAGCCCCACATCTCCTCAAACCCATGCCTACCTCAGGGAAACCATAGTGGCTGTGGTCAAGGTCGGGGTGAGTACCTCAGCTGTTCCTCCCATCACCTGCAAAGCTCAACCCACGCTAGTGGCTTGCACCTGGACTTCACCACCAGGTGGCTTGGAGTTAAAGGAGATTTGGAAGATACTCAGCTAAAGCCTAAATCCAGGTCAAAGTTGGTTTCTTTTGTTAATCCTTCTCAGTCTTGTTGATGGACCACAGGATCTGATAGCAGTACTTGGGTTTTCATCAGCACAGCATGATGTGAGGGCAGAACTCAGATTTTCATGAGCATCAGGAGGTCAGCAATGCCTTGGATAAAAATAACACATTGCACAGTGACACATTTTATGGGACAACATCATATAGAGATCCTTCATGCAGATCTTCCAACATAATGTCACTTGTTCCCTGCCATCCGTTGTACAGAATGATCCTTATGCTCAAGCTTTCTCCGTTAATTGCCATGGAAATTTGATAATTTCATCCTAAAGCAGAGCTGAGGAAAACTCAGGAAGAGCTCCGATTACTGAAAACTGGAAAAAATTAATCTTGATTAAAGCACTTCCCCCATGAAAATAAGGACCTCCTGAACTTTGCAGAGAGCTGATTGCTCGGAAGCTGTTCTTGGGGCAATGTCGAACTGTACTTCTGCCAGTTTTTCCTGCAACATTATAATAAAAAGAATCTAGCCATCACAAGACAAAAACAACCTTTAGAGGTGTAATTTAGTGGGCTATTGGCAAGACCGTGCTTCAGTTCCTTTCTACGGGAAAGTGCCAAAATA
>VXBW01005340.1:593720-616205 GCA_013400375.1 Thinocorus orbignyianus
CACTTCATTACATTCTTTAATTAAGTATTTTCCGTATTTCCCTTGAGCCATCCATGTATCTGGCACTTTACAGAGTCCATGTGATGGTGGCTCTTCCCCTGCATGTGCCACATCCCTGCAGTGTCCAAACTTTTACACCTCAGACAACAATCTGGAGGAGCACACCCCTGTATTTTCACCTTTGTCTACCCCATCCCCACCCACTGGCATGAAATTATTTGCAGATGCAAAAAGTGAATGCAGATTTTGTGGGTACAGCTTGTAGCCCCCATCCAAAATCACCCTTTTGAAGAGTTGTCACCAAATTTCTCCAGGCTTTCAACACCCTATTTATTTAACGATTGACTCACAACATAAGAGAGCAAACATCACCTTTGCTCCCAATCCCCCTCAGCAAAGAAGATTTATTGCATTATTATGCAGAAATGTGCCGGATTTGCTGGGAGGGAGAGGATGTGCCCGGCTGGAGCAACAGCAAGGTCAGTTTGCCCTCAGATTAGGGATGGACCTGTCGTGTTCCTCCCAACCTGCGGAGCAGACCTGAGGACACAGCATGGCAGTAGCCGCTTTTCTCAGCTGGTCTAGGGATCTCTTCCCATCCAAGGAAGCCAAACCAGAAGATTATTCCACCTCTGGGAGCTGTTTCTGCAGAGCTCTCCATGCTTCTGTGAGGTCTTTCCACGGGGATTTTCCTGCACATTTCTTCTCCTCCTTCCAGCTGCTTTGGAGACCAGAACAAAACGATGAACAAAAAGCATGTACAAGCAACAGGAGCCCACTTCCATAGCTGAAATTGCTACTGGAAGTGAGCATTGATGTAAAACCCAACACCCCACATGCTCAAGACCCCAGCTGGACCACTGGTGGGGTTCGTTTTGGTCTGTTCTGGGTAGGATGTATATTTTACTGCCAAGTCGTTGTCTGACATTGCTTCACAGGAGACGTGCTTGCATCCTGCTGCTCAGCAGAGCCCCACATTTCTTGGTAATGTGCTACAACTTATGGTATGGATCTTCACCACACAACCCTGATTTTTAGCTGCAGGGGCTTGAGAAGAATTTGAAAAACCCCATGCGCTGCCTCTGATGTGGATGAAGCACCAGCAGAAGACCATGCAAAGCTCCCAATAAAATGACCCCGTCAGCCAGGACTGCCCAGATGGTGCCAAATCACTCCTGAAGAAAAAGGAAATAACTGAAAAAGTGAAGGATTAGTCCAAGGAGGTGCACATCCAGGGTGGAGAAACTCTATATGAGGTCTTGGCAGCATCAGCTTGCGCTCAAGGTAGTCTTTCCTCCAGCAACTTAACGCAGTGCCCTGGTTCCTATTAAACAGATGGTTAACAGACAAGATAAAACCCAACTGGTGCCTACCCCAGGCAGTTCCTGTTATCCAATTCATCCTTCACCTCTACAGTTTTCATCCCTCTGGCCTGGACTTTTCAACTGTCTCTTTCAACACATTTCCCCCGGATACCGCAAATCATAGACATAGCCAAGTCCATCACCCTTTCACGTCTACAACATTGCTCATGGTCCTCAGTGGCGGCTCAAGATGTCCCCTCCTGCTGGCCTGGGCAGCCCCTTCTTGTCACCCCTGTCCCCCCACCATCCTGGGGATTCCACCGGTCCCACTGCACCCCAGAAAGACATCTCCAGCCGTGGCCGCTTCCCCTGGACTTCATTATTTCATTGACAGCAGTCAATATCTCCCTGCCGAGGAATGTATTTACTTATAGGCACATAAGTAATTCATTTATAAAATTGAATTATCTGACTAGGGAGATTGTGTGTTTTGATTGTGTAGCAGTATTTCTGAAACCGACTTAAAATTGATAAAAGCCAGATGGAAAGCGGAAACAGTCCATTTCATGACTCTTTAAACGTTTAAGTTGGTTAACCCTTGTACTGCACAATTTTTGAAGTCGGGGTGTAGTGTGGAAGCAATTTGTTGGTGAGTTCTCAGGATGCAAAGTGGGCTATAAGTGCTCGCTGGGTTGTGTGCCGAGGGGGAAAGAGGAGTCTCTGCAAAGAAAAAATGCTTACGAGAGAGATGCTTTATCTTGGGAGTTATTAGAGCCAGAGGAATTTCTAAGAGAATGGGCAAAATCCTGACTAATGGGTGTTTGGGTCCCAGGAAGCTTCCCAAAGTTGAGGGATAAGCAGTAAATCCCACAGGCAGGGGCTGATGTAGGAAGGTGGGGATGGCAAAGTCCAATCTGACCCTCCTGGCTCCGCTGCATCTCCCTCCGGTGCTACAGACATCCAGGAGGTGGCACGGAAATAAAATTGCTGAGAAGCCAACCAGAAACAGGAGCAAAGTCACCCTGTCTGTGTCCCTCTGCATGCAAATGGACAGCAGACACGGTGAAAGGGAGTTTATTTTGCTTTAACTATGTTTCAGTCATCAGAGAGGGCACAAGAGGAATAATTCATTTACTGCTCATTTACTGGGGAGCAGCATCCAGTCCTGGTGGTTTGTGCTGTGAAGACCAAGGGATTAAGGGACTGGAGCATCTCCCTGGTGAGGAGAGGCTGAGAGAGCTGGGACTCTTGAGCCTGGAGAAGAGAAAGCTGAGGGGAGACCTTCTTCATGCTTATAAGTATCTGAAGGGTGGGCTGAAGGAGGATGGAGACGGACTCTTTTCAGTGGTTCCCAGTAATGGGATGAAGGGCAATGGGCACAAGCCAGTACTCAGAAATTCCATTCAAATATGAGGAAAAACTTCTTTAGGGTGAGGGTGGCAGAGCCCTGGCAGAGGCTTCCCAGGGAAGGTTTGGAGTCCCTTTCTCTGGAGACCTTCAAGCCCCACCTGGATGGAGTCCTGAGTGATGTGCTCTGGGCAACCCTGCTTTAGCAGGGGAGTTGGGCTGGATGGTCTGTAGAGGTCCCTTCCAACTCTGACAATTCCCTGATTCCATGACTCACCAGCGCATATGAATCAAGAAAACCCACAAACTCACATTATTTCTCTGTTCCGTCCTTTGTTTTTTTTTTCTTTTGGTTTTTTCTTTTCTTTTGTATACTTTCCTCCTTTGCCATTGGAGCATACCCTCCCATGCCGGGCTGGATGCTGCAGGGACCATGTATGGCATAAATTCCCAGCTGGGTCCAGCAGGACTCAGCCCTAAACCCGAACCTTTCCAAAGTATCTACCAGCACAATTAAAACCCAGGCTCAAATGCCCTAATAATTAAGGCAGGACATGACATGACGGGTCCATGTCCCATATCTGCATCCGAAGGGACGGAGGGGGATGCCAGGGCACATCTGCATCCAGTCCCTGCTCCATCTCTGTTAGCAATAACCTCCGCAGGTGCTGGGGCTCATGTTGTCTTCACCACTTGCTGCAGCACCAGATCTCTTCCCTCCCTGAGAAGTCCCTGCAATTAAATTGCCTTTAATTGGTTTACAGTTCTGCTTCTGCCGCCTTCACACATTGGGAAAGCGAAAGCTCCCCAGACCGAAACACTTTACCCTCTACGGTCTTCCACGTGGTTACTTGTTTTCCAAGCTGGTTTCCTTGTTTTCCTGTTGCCAAAAACACACATCAGCAAAGGGTAAAATAACTCACATCCCCAGTGCTTGAAACAATCGTTTCTGCTCAGAAATTAGTGAAAACCAGATACATTTTTTATATTGGCAGACCCTGCTGTGGTCCTTGCTCTCACAGCAGATGGATTTTTACCACTGGTCATGGGTGCAGGGAAGAAGCCCAACACTCACATGTCTCCCCTGGTTTTGGGTCTATAACTCCAGTACCAGGGTCTGCTTCCCTTTGCCAAGCAGTATTTTGCAGTTCCCGGCAGAAAGGGATGTTCTCCTCTCATCGGTTCAAAAATATTCCATCGTAGGGCAAAAATAACAGGGAAGTTGTTAAAGGGCAGGCAAAGGGCTCCAGGATTGGAAAATTTCACTGTGTCTAGAGTTACTCCTTTCAGGGCTCAATTTAGCAGGAAAAAAAAAAAATATTAAAAAAAAAAGATTGTGGTATTGTGAAAAGCCAGGAAAGGAAAAACCTTTTTACTGGGGCACAAAGCCAAGGCAACTTAACAGGCTTAGTATCTTGTACATCCTGACAATTTTCTATGTATTTAAGCTATTAAGCTGCCCCGTGCCCCACTCATTCCATCCCCACAGCTCCAGAGATGCAAACATGGGAGTTAAGAGCTGGAGGTTTTGATGAGCTGATGATTAAAACCTAAAGAAAACCTTACAACGGTCCTGTTGGGATTTTTTCTGGCAGCATGAACTCCAGGGAGATGCTGGCGGAGCATCTTCGGCTGGTGCGGTGGCTCGTGGGGTGTTGGGTAAATAAATAGTAACACAAATTCCTCCAAATCAGGCTGGTTTCATGTCAGGGATTTGATAACTTGCAACTTTTTCTATTAGTTTCATTTTATAGGAGAAAAGAAAAATTATTTAAATTTCCTCAGAAAGGGCCATTTTAGGAAATAAGAACCAGCTTTTGAAAGAAACCACAGAAAAAAGGGAGAGGATGGGTTTGGACAGTACGTGGAAATACTGTATTTTGTCGGTTTAGTTTGGGATTGAGGTAGATTCCCATCTCCTGCCCTTGACCGCAGCCCTGCCCCTCAGCACGGGGAGTTGGATCAACAGGAAAAGAGGAAACTATAAGTTTACAAATCCATGTTCCTCATATCACCTTTCTCTGCCCAGATCTGGGGTGGTTTTGCAGTGGGTGAAGCAAACCCTCCCAGGGCAGGAGGAGAACCAGCTTCAGCATAAGGAAAATAAAAGAAAATAAATGTATTAAATTAAAAAAAAAAAAAAGCAAGGAGCAAGTGACAGCGTTTCCTGGTCAGCGGCCACCTCTGACAGAGCCTCAAAATGTAATATTAGGCTAGCTGACCGATTTGGGACAAAAATAACCCAAAACTGCTGTGGCTTCACCTCCTCCAGCCTGTTGTAAGAATCAACACAGCTTTAGAGGAAAAGGCAGAGAAAGTTCAGACTGGTCTCGCGGTGTTTTCATGGAAATTTTCGTTTGAGTGATTAAATCTGTTGGAGTTAATGATAGTTTATGCTGGCAACTCCAGAATCAGGCAGCAAAAGACATAAAATATGGATGAGGGGAGGGAGAAAAGAGGGATAATTTTAATTAAAAAGAGAAGAGTTGGCCAAAAACTCCTATAAAATCAATGTATTTTAAGGAAAAATGTGGGAAATAATTATAGCCATTTTTATCACCTGATGCTCCAAGCACTTATGGTTAATACAATTTGATGAACAAGTAATTTTATACAAATATTATAGTTTAACATAAAAAACTAATACAAATAGCTGATGTTTAGAAAAAGAGGTTTTGATTTTGATTGAGGGGGTAAGAGAGGAGGAGGGAGAGAAATGGGCCTCCGGCGCTCCCAGCCCCATCCAAGCTCCCTCGGCTGGTTACGGATCAGACCCTTGGTCACAGACCCCACCTCCCCTCCCTTTGCTTTATATTAAACCAAATAGCATAAATAGTGCTGAATGCAAAATAATGTGTTATTTTAATGTACAGCAGATATGAATCTGGTCCTAAGAACTGAGAGAGGTGACACTCCAGCTCCTGGCAGCGGTGGTTTAACTCACCCTCCCGTTATCACTCTGCTTTTAATGCACCTTCCTCCCTTTGCTTGTAAAAATTTGAGAAGCTAAATCGGGAATATTTTATTTTCCCTGTGATTGCTATTACGTGGCTTAAAACACATGATCTTTCTACTGGTTGTTTTATAAAATGTGAGTGAAACAATAACCAGAGTTAAACAAATTGAAGCAGCTCTAGAGGCAAACATTACACCTTCGTACTACAGCAGTATTAATTCCTTTTTCTGATATTTTCCTGTAAAACTTTTCAGGGCAGAAACTGCAAAGAAGGAAGCCCAGCCCAAAGTTTATCCCCCACCACCCATCACCACGAGATCTTCTCCTCTGCCTCTGCAGAACTGAATCCACAGCAGCGGCCGCATCCTGACCCCGCACCGGCAATGGCAGAGGATAGTTTTGGTTAAATTTAAAACTTACAGGCACTTTGTCTCTGGCATATGAAATAATTTCTATATAAGGAAAAAAAAAAAAGGAAGAGAGGGAGAAAATTAATTTCCTTCACCCTGCTCGAGTTTCAGAGGAAATTCCATGTTATCACTCTAGAGAGCACCCGCAAAAGAAAACAGGGAGAAAGAAATCTTTCTTTCCGATCATAAAAATAACCCGACTGCGGCGCTGCTTCCTCTCGGCTGAGCAGGAGGGGCTGCACGTGCCGTCTTCAGGATTCCCTGGGAAATAATATTGACTGGAAAACAGTAAACCAGAGCATTTTGCATTTGCATCCACCACACTGCCTCTCCCCAGCCCTCTGCCCAGGTGCCTGTACCAGGGAGCCCTCGCGTTAAGCTTCACAAGCCATGAGCTTCACCAGGAAAGGAAACAAGGCCACAGACTGAGTTGTGGATCCAGCGAAACATATGTGATCCTGAAGGGAAATCATCCACTTGCAGGCTTGGGAGGTGAAAGAAAAGCACGGTCTTGCCTCAAGATGGCAGGCAGGAGACTTGGATCTCAGCTGCCAGGTTTTACGAGGCGTGTGATAAAACCTCAGCTGTCCCAAAATGCGTGCAGTGATGGCACTACCCAACAGAATCACAGCATCACAGAATCTTCATGGTTGGAAGGGACCTCTGAGATCATCGAGTCCAACCATACACACACCAGAAAAAAAAAATAAAGAAAAATCCACACAATAAAACCACCAAATATACCAAGCCACACAAAACAACACCCGACCCAACAATCTCAGGCACTAGAGCATGCTCTGAGGTGCCATGTCTACATGTTTCTTAAATACCTCCAGGGCTGATGAATCCACCACCTTAGGGTGCTTGACCACCCTCTCAGCGAACTAATTCCTCCTAGTATCTAATCTAAACCTCCCCTGCAGCAACTTCAGACCATTCCCTCTGGTCCTGTCATTATTCCCTTGGGAAAAGACGCCAACACCCACCTCTCTACAACCTCCTTTCAGGCAACTGTAGAGGGTGATGAGGTCTCCCCTCAGCCTCCACTTCTCCAAACTGAATATTAGCCCAAGTATGCCTTGTGTCGGCACCCCCAAAGCCCTATCTTAACATCCCCAAACCCTGGTGTCTACGAAGAATCACAGGTGGTGCCATAGTTTCCCCTCTTCCAGGAAACCAGGACCTGGGAGCTGACATTCAACATCAAACTGTGATAGGGAGAGGTCTTTGGAAGTTAATGAATTAATATTGGATCGGGGGACCCCATGATTAGCCCTTAAGAACATCTTTGTCTCAGGCCCTGGTGTCAAATGAAGAAGGCAGAGATGCTTTTCCTGGGGTGTCTCACACTGGAGGGCATCTCAGAGATGCCACTGCCAGGAGCAGAGCCCGGTGCCCAGGCAAAACTCGATCACATTTGGCAGAACTACTTCCCAAGGAAGCAAATTGCACCTGACAAGTATTCAAATGCAGTGTATAGCTAAGAGAAAGACAAACAAAAACAAAAAGACAAAATAAACATCTACTCTGCATGAAGGTAAATTGAGCGGGATGATGAGCCGTTGGCTTCCTGGTGTCCAAAAACCTAACGTTGAGCTCTTCGGGAGTCAATTTGGTGACAGAGGGATGGAGGAAATGCTAATCCTCACCCATCCCACGTCTCCTTGCATTTGAAGATACAGCCTCGGAGTGTTATATCATTTGTTATTAATAACATCCATCGTACGCACCCAAACTGCCTCTCATTTCATGCGTCCGACTGTTTGGGCATCGTGTGCCGCGGACCATATGGGTCTCGTTTGAACCCCCTCCGAATCGCAGGGGTCCATGTGCAACTGATAAAGGCCAATTTGGGGTGGATGGGAGGGAAGGGGAAGGGGTGGGGGGCGGGGGGGCACCGCTCTCCAGGCAAATCCAAGAAGGACGCCCTATATGTTTTCTAAGTGCTAAACCCGAGGGAAATTACTTCATCAAAACCCGATCCAGACCACAGTAATGAAGACTGTGATGTAGCCAGTGTTCAACCATGTTGACTTTACAGTACTGGAATTAATCCATCTGCATTGCAGCTCGGTGAAATCATTTCCAGCCCGTAGCAGCTCCGGGGCTGACTTCATCCTCAGAGCCCCAGATGCAGAGCTTTCGGAGTCGGGGGAATTACGGAGAGGACCGAAAGGCTGTTCTCTGTGTACAGTGACAGCTGTCCATCTTCATGAAGAGGGGAAAGCAGTGGTGAATTTATCTTAGGGGTGACCCGGACCCCACAGCTCCACGAGGCTTTTTTCGGTGGCCCAGGCAGGGCGTTCCGCTCGTCTGCTCCCATCGCAGCGCTTCCCGCAGGGCTGGAGACAGGGGGATTTGCTGCTTTGCTCGCCCTCGATGAGATTATTCAATTTTAAACCCCATAAAAGTCCCCGGTAATCTTACCGTGACGGCGGGTTATTCAGGGTGCAAATTCAGCCCGATGCTATCGGCTGCATCAAGTGCTTCCTTGGAAAGGTGCTGGGCAAGCACAGGGGCTTTCCCCGCTGCAGTAAGTCCCAGCTGCCATCAAGGTTGCCGTGGAAATCTTTTTCTTTTTTTTAAAAATCTTTTAAAAATAGACACTCTGGATATTTTTGTGCTATTCCCATCAGAATAAAAAAATATTATGCAAGCCAGGGGATGGATGCCCTGGCTGCGGGTGCCCTCCCGTGAGCTCATCCCAGCCCACAGAGCATCTCTCACTTCTTGGAGAAGTTGAGAAAAGTAGAAATCCCTCCAGCCCTGCATGCACAACATGCTGCCCGCCCCCGTTTCACTTCCTTTTCCTTCGTCCTGTGCTTCTTTATTAACTTCTTCTTGGTAATAAATGCTACTTTTTTCTTGGTAGCTGAAAAGGAGCACAAGCGCCTTTGCTTTCTGTGCAAACAAGGAGCTGCCGTGAAGCAAACAGCATGACAAAAACCCTGATTTTCTTCAATCAAATAAACCCCAAACCCCATGCGGGTGGATTTTTATTTGAGGGGAAGGCAGTTGAAATCCCCAAGCTCTTCCTCACGCCGTGGCTGTTGCTGGAGGCCAGGGGTGGGATGGGGAGGGAGTTGATTCTCCAGGGACCCCCAGGAGGTCCCAGCGCTGGGGTTTGTCTGACAAAAGGGGTCCCCAAGTCAGGCAGGTCCTCACCTAAGCCTGATGTGCTGCTCGTGCCTCCTAGTTATGAAATTTCATGGAAATTCATTGATGCTCAGCTTCATAAGGAGCTTCCTGAGCTGTTTAAACTCCCTGTGAAAGCAGGATTTTAAAAGAGGTATAAAGCTAAAAGGTTTGTAAAAGCCAGGGCACGGGCAGGGGATGCCACCTTCATCAGGCTCTCTGGAAGGCTGCAGGGATTAGGAAAAGAGCAAAATGTGAGTATATCCAAAAGGATTTCTCAATCCTTGTCTTGTTGCTGGGCTTTTTGCTGTCTTACCTAACTAACCCCTGTCACCTAATTGAATTAAGTTTGTTTAATTTATTTTTTTTAAAAAAATGCATGTGGGACTAGTAAACTTAATTAAAAAGAAACATTGTTAAGCAGCCTGATACAGCTATAATTTGATTTAAAGTACTGGATGATACCAACATTATAAATGTAAAACGATATGCACTTTTTTTTTAAGGAAAAATAAATTCTAAATGGAATTTAAAATACTTCTTCGTTTGCAGCAGGCTTTTTGAGCTGGGGTTAATTGCAAAGCCTTTCTTCCTCCTCTTCTGTTGCTGTAGGGCTTTTCTCAAGTGGGGCAAGAACTATTTCATCCTCAAACAAATTACTGCCGGATCATTTGTACTTTGCATCGCACACATGAGCCAGGTTTTGATACCTTTGTTCCTGTAACACCAAACCCTGGCTGCCCAGCAATCAGTGCCAGAGCTCCCATTCATTCCAAAGGTAGCGAGACATTAGGGATAGTTCAGATGTGTTTCTGGAGTAAAATCTTGTGTTTCGGAGGAGAAGCTTCCACCCAGCACGAGTCGAAGAGGTAAAAGCTGTCATCAGAGCTCATTCAGAATACTTTTATGAATATGTTACATGTAATGCCGTATAATACACGATGAGTCTTGGATTCACATCTTTTTCTGATGCTTTTTTGCTATTTAAATCGAAGTCCACCTCCCTGCCCTCAGCAGCTCACAGAAACAGATGCTGGACCCAGCGGATGCTTCAGCCGGTTTGCACATCCCACACCCTAAAGCCCAGATATCCCTTATTGTCCCCATCAAATCCTTCCAAAATCTCCCTGCTGTGCACTGGACAGGGATTCACACTTCAGGAGGGAGAAAATACTTAGGAGGTCTGAAAATTGTCCCCAGGGTCATGGCAGGCAGGGCCAGGGTTGGGTACTGGCTTCCTTTGCTGCCTCTAAACCTCTGCTGAAGGAGGGAGCCGGGTGTAAGGGCTGATGCAGAATCAGAATGACACCCACTTTCCTCCCCACCCATATTTGCTAGTTCAACACAAGATCAAAAAGGCTTTTTTTTTGTTTGGTTTTCTGTTTTTTCCCCAGCAGCGAGGTTATTTGGTACAAATTGCTGGTTTTAATCTTTTCTCTGAATTATTTTTGCAGAAGCATTCACGGCAGGGGAGGAGGCAGCCGGATTATTGGAGCACAACTTCACCTTCAGAGCTAAGAGAAACCCCCTCCCTTAATGATACGTAATTACTGAAACTGGTAATTGGCTTTGCCATCCCCAACTTTCCAGAGCTGAACACATCTATGGGTGCAAGGGTTGCACCAGTGCCGGCTCTGCACAACCTGCAACCGGAGCAGAACCAACCGAAGGCAAATAATTGAACAAATGATAAATATTGGGACTGTCACTAAGTATATTTTGTTGTTCGCTTTCATGGATGTAACTGGGGTGGTGGCATGAGGCAATAGACTCCCAGGCAGATTTAATTCCATCCCACTTATTTTAATTTTAAAAATTAATACATACAAAAATCTTGATCGAAAAGATTGTGGTCACTATAATTTACCTTGGATTATTTTTTTTTCTTTGCCAGTTTCTTTTGCATTTAATAATAAATAACAATACTGTTTTCCCCTCCTGGCTTTTAAACCTCCAGCAGGAGAGGAGGAGGACCTGGCCATCAGACACAGGGGAAAAGCCGAGCCACAGGAGAAGGGAAACAAACCGCTGAAAGTAAAAAATATCATTTTCCTTCAGCCACGCTTGATAGAAGAGATCTGAGATGCAACTGCAGGCGCAGAGGCCAAGCCAGAAAGCACTACAAAGGTTTTTAGTTTGACTTTCTTCCTTTAAACTTAAAACTTTATGTAACTTTATGACTGAGAAATTGTCCGAGAGCTCCCTGCAGCAGCGTTGGCTCCGGCACGTGAGAAATCCCAGCGTGAGGTTTGCAGGCTTTCCCGGTAGTAGAAAGTATATAATATTATTTGTTGAACGTAGTGCTTGATAATAAATGAAGGCTTTTCCTTTTGTCTTGGAAATTAGTCTCAATGTGCTCTTGATTTTTGTGAAAGTAAACAAACAGAGAGAGTTTTCAAACTCGGGTTTGTTCGCACGTAGAATAACTGCCAGCAATTTTCAGGCTGGTTTGTGAGAGCAGCCGCCGTTCCCGGGACAGGCAATAAAACCCCCAGCCCAGAGACTGAGTCACAGACCTCCTACCCCCTTTTTTATCATGAAGATCTTTTTGTATTAGTTTCCTACTAATTCTCCTATTGAATTTTATCACTGATATAAATTACAGAGTGGAGGGAAAACACCCGGTGCTAACTTTGAATATTTATTCCCTACTATTCAGCGGGGTACAGATTGACTCCCTATCTCACGGCTATATCCTGCATTAGAACAATTAGGGGATAACACGTTTTTCAGTCCTCTTACCTCCAAACTCCAGCAGCCCGGACAGAGTAATACAAACCACATTGAGCTGGGCCAGGCAGTGCCACGGTGGGGATGTCTGCGCGTCTGCAAACGGCCTCAAAGCTGGGGCTGGTCTTTCAGACGGGGAAACGATCTCTCTCCGAGGCAACTGGGATTCATCATCTACAGCTAATTGAGCCCTGGTGAGCAGGAGGGATCCCGTCTGCCGGCTTTCTCCGTTAAGCCAGAGAGTGCTGGCAGCATTTCCAGATCCCATCTCTGGTTGGGATGCTCCTGCTCCGAGCATCACTTGCCCCTGAGATGCTCGGAGGGCGGCAGTGACTCTGGTGTAGCTCCCCGCCGGTCGCCAGGCACTGGGTAGTGCCGGGTGAGCGATGCTGACAAAACCCATCATCAAAGTACACTAAATAAAAGAGTTTTGAGTTCTTCCCAGCCCTCCAGCAGCAAAGCAGTGCTGCAGCCGGAGCTTCCCCAGCTCCTCAATGGTTCACAGGATTTGCCATTTCTGAGGATGTGCAGAGAGGAAGCATTCGGCATCATCAGCTTCATTGCCATATTCAAGGAACTGGATTAATTCTGTTATATATGAAAGTGCTTTAAGTCTGTGGAATGTGGGACAATAAAAGCGAGCAGATGCACGAACGTAGGCAGAAATCCAGAAAAAAAAGTATAGTCCATTTTTCTACAGATTATAGAAACTCGCTGGCCCCTACATATGCTGTCTGCTACAGGGTCTGCCGGTCCCAGGAGGAAAGGAAAGTGGAGGGAAGAGCAAAGTCAAAGCAGCACAGGCCATGGTTTATGTTCTGGGGCAAGATGCTTTTTTCAAAGGGTTTTTTGCAATCCAAACTACTTTTCCTGGCGATGCAGGAGCCATCCAGACTTTCCCTATGGTGGCACTATTGTAGGAGAAGCAAAACCTGCACTGTCACTGGGTTTGATGCCATGCTCAGTCCTAAATCTTCAAGTAAGAGATTGCTAATGAATTACCAATTATGTTTCAATGTTAGAATTACTAATTATGTTTCAATGCTAAATGTCCATCAAGCTCCTCACAGTGCACTTCTGCAGGTAGAGGGGCTATTTACTCCAGTAACTAATGGACACAGACAGACTTGAGCAGCTCTGAGCGGGAGTATCACCCCCAAATGCAACCAGATGTGCAAAAAATACACAGCTTTTCGATGGATAAAACTTACTGCAGATCCAAAATCAGACTCAGCTGCTAGTTCCAGGTCTTGAGTGTTAGGAAGAGGCAAATTTTTGGTGCCTGAACTATAATCATAACTCAGCCTTCTGGCCAAGACTGGCAGGGCAGAGCATTGATGAAGGCAGATGCTCCAGGTCAAGGGCCTGATTCAAATTCCCAGGGCCGTAGTGCCTGGAGGCACTGTGGTCCTGAGGATTTCAGGGCTCTCCCAGTGTCTCTTCTGCCAGCTGACAAGGATTCTCAGGGATATTATCTCCATACTCCTAATTTAAAATTTGCAGTATAACTGAAAACAAAATATGCAAGGAAAGGAGCTGAGGTCAATATATTGCACATAACAAGGGAACTTATTATGTCCCCTCCAGATCTTTCCATTCTGCAGCGTGGGCTCCAGCCAAGGATGGAAAAACTCTTTGCAGATCACAGCAACCCCCACCAGAGCAGAGGATTTTACGTTTCAGGTAAGAAAATCTTTTCTCTAGTACCTACATGCTTGACTTGCTTTGGTCCTGGAAACTGCTCCTAGAGACGTTAGAAAGAAAACTGTAGCTTGTAAGAACCAGCCCTCATCCACAATGGCTTTGGTGAACCCCAAGAGTTGGGACAGAGCCAGATGATGGAGAAACACCACGGGGATGGTGCTGGGTGAGGTGACAGACTCCAGGGAAGGTCTCAGGCAGCCCAACCACAGGACAGGACACCAAGAGTGGGAGAAGGGATGCTCCTTGAAAGCCAAGAGCTCCATTCCCCGCTGAAAGCCAACAGATGCTTGGCCGGAGCCAGCTCCACCCCAAGCCACAGCTGTCCCATGAGCCTTCCCCATCTCACCTTGTTTTTACATTACTCAAGGACAGAGCTTATTTTTCAGAGCAAATCACCTGCTAATGTTGCTGGGATTTGAATTTATGGCCACAGGAGGTGTTGAGCCACCAGACCAGATGGTTATTTGCTAATTTAGATGGTTTGGAGTGGTTTTTGGATCCCAACAGAACCATCCTCATTTGCAAAGAAGGGGAAAACCATAGGCTGAACTGTTTCAGATATTAAATGACTGCATGGTTTCCTTCATCCCCTATTGAAAAAGATCATTTGACTTTTGGCTGTATAATTTACAGTCCGCAGCCTGCGACCCAGCGCAGTCAGAAGGAAACTTTGGAAAGGGAGGTAATACCATGGAGATGGATTTTTCCTCTTCTCTGAGCTGAAATTCCTTCTGAGGCTGGGTGACCATTTCAGCTGATGCTGATTTTCTTCTGCTCCAGCCACACTAGCCATAGACAGACTTCTTTGACAGACTTTCTATAGCAATTACATGCACATTAACATGCGTGGCTCTCATCTACTTATTTTGCACAGCCCGGTGCTATTGGGTGGCAAGTCAATCACATTTATTTATTACTTTAAAATTAAAACCAGAAAATAATATCCATGGTCCCTAAGGGGATACTCGAAAAAGCAGTTTCACCCAGCTTTGCGTGGAGAGTTCATGCGGTTTTAATTTCAAATACAAAGAATATACAGCTTGGTTGGGGGGTGACATCACCCTCCTTAGAAAATTTCATGTGATTCTTTCTCTTGTTTTTAAAGCTATTATTTTACATATCTGCCGACAGATATTTGTATTGGCAGATCTTACGAAATATTAAGATTGTATCTTTTCTGCTTAATTTCGAAAGTCGCTTCCTAACCAAAGGGCAAGCTGACAACTCAAAACCAAATCGGTGCTTCGAGGGTGAGTGAAAGCTTCCTTGCAAGCCTTGGATTTATTGTTCTTCTCCCCAGCGCATCACCCCTCCCAAGCTTTTATCCACATCCCTCTTTATTTGCATTTACAACAACAATTAGCTGCAATAACCCAGGATGAAATAGCCAAACAAAGCTGATTTTCTCTTGCAGCTGGTCAATCTCTCCCAGGTGTGGGCTTGGTTTGAGGTCAGAGCTTGCCTTCATCTTTCCAGACAGGGAGGATCAACTCCTCCAGCAAAGCCCTGGTGGTGCAGAGACAGCGACAGTGGAAAGGAATCAGTCAAACTGTTGGAAAAAGGACTCTGTCCCCAAAATTAGTGGGACCGGGGATAAATCATCACAACTATCTGGACCTACTTCTCAAAGCTCAATGAAGTGGGGAGCAAAGCTGATTGCAGACGTCAGGACTTGGTGAGATGGAAGAGCAAAACCCCATAATCTGCAATTTCTGCATGAATAAACCTGAATGTCACTGACAGGACTGATTTTCTAAGCCATCCTCCAGAGCAGGCTCTTGGCCACACTCTGAAAGGCACCTCCTGAGACCCAGGGACTCCCACCATCCCCACCCTGACCCAACACTGCAGACATTGCCAGCTACGGGTCATCATTCCCTCATGGGCTGAGCCCTGGGGCCACACAGGTGCAGCCTCCACAGGGATTTTGGCAGCTGATACACAGGCAGGTGGGTGTGGGACACTGCTGGGGCAGTGATGGTAAGGGAGCAGCCTCTTGAAGGAGGTGGAATATTGACCCAAACAGCTATGACCATTCAGGTGGGCTTTGCAAGCCCAACCCTGTTTGGGACACATGTCTATGGACCCTTGTCCTCCCTGGCCCAAATCTCAGCTATCACAGGAGACTTTGGCCCATTTTTACTTTCAGAGCAGACGATGTGATCAAGGCCACCAAAGAATCTTCCCTCGTATGCACCAGCATCAAGGAGATGTCTCAAGCTATCCAGTTACTATTTAAAGGGAAACAAAACAGGATACAGGGTGTATTTTGTAAAAGTAACATCACCTTCATCTTTAAAAAGGCTTTTTGCTCTCAGACTCCTGCCTTGAAAAGGTTGGTAAAGCACCACTTGGGGCTCCCAAAGACCCTGAGATGCTCCATGGCCGGACCCTGCCCGGCCCCAGCGCTGAGGGGGGACCACAGGAAACACAACCCCAGGTCTCTCCAGCTTCGCTCCTGCCCGGGAATATAGAATAACTCAATATCAGCTTCCCCATAACTATTTTTAATTTCACTTCTCCTGTGTGGTTTCCCTGGCAGCTAAACCGAGAACTCTGGCTTTTCACTCCCTACGCTCCACCGGTGAGAAGAGCGGGACTGGCCCTGGGGACAGGGTGTCCTGCAGCCCACAGAGCTCGTACAGGGTCACCTTCTCTTCCCCCTGGAGCTCTTCCCTGTGGTAAAGCGTATGTTTTGGTGCCATTCTAAAGGTTTTCTGCTTCATCCGTGTGGTTAATTTTGCGCTCGCTAAATCCCCTATTATTACACATTCTTTAAGTATTTTCTTTAAGTATTAAGAGAAAAGTTCAACACGGCAGGAATTTTCCCCTTTCCTTAGAAGGGGGAAGGGGACATGTGTTGGTCTTATTTCTCAGCTCTGGAGAAGTTGTGATGAAGACAAGGTGGTGGGAAAGCGGCTCGGTGGGTTGGTCGGGCTGGCAGGGGCTTGGAGAGGTGGAGGTGGTCGGAGAAGGGATGAAGCATCTTCTCCTCACTCTCACTCTTCACACCCAACCACCAGCCAAAATCCAGGATCCTAGGCTAGGGTTCTGAAAGGTGACTTTATAAATGTTGCTCACACCTCAGAGCCAAGAAATCTTGCTTTTCCAGAAAATATATTGGGGTTGAAGTGAGATACCTGGTGGAAACCTCTATTAAGTAGCCCCAGCTACATTGACGGTCCCAGGAAACTATCACCAGGACATGTAATTGCAGCCAGAGATGCTGCAATTCTTGTGGTGACATGTCACATCTTGGTACATGGTTGTCTCATCCTTACCCCACCAACAAGTGGACATTACTGACCCTTCCTTGACTTTCCTGGCTGCAGTGAGGAGCTCCATCAGCCCTCCCCTCATCACGCAGTGATCCAAGTCCCCTAGTTTGAATTAACTCTCCCCAAATGCTGTATATATTGTTTTTACTTCACTAAATCATTTCCTTAAAGTTTAATCCTATTCCCTGTGCTGCTTTTTTAGGGGGCTTGTGTATAAAATAACAGAACAGAGATTTATTTTACCATATCTTAAACTAATGCAGCTCACGTGGCAATGAAGAACCTCTTTAAGAGGTCAACCAAGGGAGAGACTTCAGCATCAGCCATTCACCACTGTAAGCTGGCCATTGCTTCCCCAGACTTGACATTTTTTGCCCTGAAATGAATTTTGGGGGAGTTCCTGAGAGTAAGGAGGGGCTGAATCATAGCATCACCTCCTGCTTCAGACACTGCAGCATCAGCACGGAGGTACCGCAGCCCAAGGCAGGGCAGGGGGGAACCATCACACTGCACTTGGGTAGAAGAGCAGAGGTTTTTCAAAGTTCATTATGAGGAAAAAAAAAAAAGAAAAAAGATGGAGAACGAAATTAAAGCTTTGCTGTGGGACTGGACATTTGAGAACGTAAGGGAAAACAATCTCCTAAGCGCTGTTATAAGCTACTACGGGTGTTTCCTGCCAAGATTTACTTAGGCTTCAGGAGTTCCTCTTTAAAAGGCTATATTTTAGAAAAAGAAATATTTGTTAATGCGTTAATAAGTAATTAGTTCATAATTCATATGGAGTGGTAGCTGCATTTGCAAAAATATTAAAGCTGAATATTGCAAATTCCACTTCCCAAACTGGCGTTATTTCAGCCCACAGAAGGGTTTTTCAGCTGGCTGTCACGTCCACTCCAGTTGTAGCCTGTGTATTAGCTGGAGTATTTTGAAACTGGTTTATTATGGCTTTAAGACAGTCCCATAATAAAGCTTTTCCTGTGTTGATTGTGGCAGCTGTTCACAGCACACTGCACCATCCATAAGTTTTCAGTCATTTTCTTTTCCTGAGAAAATTATATTATTTGCCCATTGGAATATTAGATATTAGAATCATAGAATGGTCAGAGTGGGAAGGGACCTTAAAGATCATCAAGTTCCAACCCCCCTGCCATGGGCAGGGACACCTCTCCCTAGAGCAGGTTGCTCCAAGCCCCATCCAGCCTGGCCTTAAACACTTCCAGGGATGGGGAAGCTTGTGTTTCTTCAGTGTCAGGTTTATCCTTCTTAGATCTGAGGCAGCACATCCATTTGTCTTTGCAACATGGTATGCAAATAGGCTGGGATCTGAAAAAGAAAAAGAAAATAAATAGATTATTTATTTATTAGTAACAGTGGGATTGGGAAACTGAAAAAAATATGCTAACTGGACTGTGAGTCCTGGAATAAAAAGTTAGTATCATGTGCAAATAGGGTTAAACCAACCCCAAAATGCAATTTTTACAGGAAAGGAATGATTTTGAAAGGGTAGATGTGGCTGGTGCCACTGAGGACGGGGAGGGGAGAGCATAAGGGGACAAGGGACTGGCCTGGGCTGCTTTGCTGGCTCCGGCCAAACACCAACACCACCCAAAATGATTGCTCAGAGTTCAGCCCACGTTACATCCACCCAGCAGGGAAAAGAGAGGTACCCACACCCATTTGTAGCCCTGAGTACGCGCCGTCTCATTGAGCAGCAGTGGAGCAATCATCGAGGCCACGCTGCAGGGCTTGTTAGAAAAAAAAAGAAAGAGCAGAGCTGTGTCTCTCTGATTAGAAACTGCAGGTTTGGAAACCATTGGTTTTTTTCCAAAAAAAAAAAGAAAAAAAAAGAAAGAGATATCTCGTCACTAACAATTTGTGAAGCAAAGAGCAATCAATCCTTCGAGTTTTTCAGCTAGAACCAAAAAACGTCCTAGCACCAAATTTATAACTGCAGCTTTACATAAATCCATGACATATCAGGTGGAGATAGAAATGATAAAAGTATTAGATGCATAATTGGGTGCAGGTGATATTAAAATATTAGTCCCTAAGCCTTAAGTCAGGTTTGGTTTGCTTCGGGGGTTGTTGGGTGGGTTTTTCTGTGTGTTTTGCTTTAATAAATATAAAGTAAATCTTGGCAAAACGGAGCTCAGCTTCAGCACAATTAAATCTCCTAAAATCTGCCCTCAAAGTGGTCAGGAAAGTCTGTGTTTGGAATTTACCTGTGTGCTTTAACAGATTAATGGACAGTATTAAAAGATCATTTTCAAGTTAAGCAAACATTTCTGGCATATTGTATAACACTTGCTTTAAAATTAAGTTACTTATTCTGAACTTTATGCCAAATGATTATTTGCTTGATTTTCTGATGACGGTAATATGTGACATACCATCCCATAATTTGGTAAAGACAATAAGATTACAAAGCTCAAGAAGGGTCTGAGTCAGTCTTTGACAGATTAAAGCTCCCCAAGTCCCCTGAAAACCTTTCTCTGACATATTAGTTTGACCTAAACCCTCAAAATGTTCCTGATTATATCATCTCAATTGGGCTTTATTTTTGTTTTATTTTTCCTTGTAGGAAATTAAAAAGGGTTGGTTGATCCCGGGCCAAGTGCTGGAAACGTGTTGCAACGCTAAGGAAATAAAAGATTACTCCAAATACTTTTTAATAATATGTCATGTCAGCAGAGATAAAGGTTCACACTTAATGCCCTCAGCTGGCTTCTATCAGTGCTGGGGAGCCCAGTGTCAGCCCCGTCCGGGCTCCGGGAAGGACCCAGGGTTCACCTTGCTTTTAAATCATGAGCTTATGCTGTTATAATTATGAACATGTTTATGACATTTGTCTCATTTCTTCTTTGGATGAAGAAATAAAGATCTGCATAGGGGGAGCTGGCCCTTTCTGGGGTGAGGGCAGGGCGAGGTAACCTCCCAGAGTCTCTTCCCTGGCCACCTTCTCTGTTCAGTTCTTGCCCCGATGGATGGGGATGGCATCTAAGATAACGTCCCAGAAGAGCCTCCTGAAGTGGGTCAGACACTTGTACCACACGGGTGCATCTCAACATACTTTGTAGGAAAGAAAACCAGATCAGAAAGGTTTGGGGCTTCACAGGGGCTCCACTGATGGACATCAGTGGAAGGGTAGAGTAATCTGGGGACAAAACCATCATGTAGTTCATATCATGAGACAACACAGTTGGCCTCTGGATTTTGAGGCACCTTGTGAAGGAAGATTAAGCAACAGTAGAAGTTGACATCAGCCTCTCTGAAGGCCACACTGGATGTCTGCACTGTCTCCAGGATCAGGGCTAGCTCCTTTCCCATGGAACCCCAGGTACACACAGCTCTGCCAAAGCCTGGGGAAGCAAATGCAAGATGCAGCCTTCCATGTATTTATTTTGCAGCTCATGTGCATCTGTATAAATGGTGTTGTTAGGTTTCCACCAGGAGCTCAACCAGACCTTTCAGAGCCCCATTTCCAGACTTTCTGCACTTGCCTCAGGCTGCAGGAATGGTCCAAACTGGAGCTGTCACTGGGACCATATGCACAGAGAAAATTTGGCCTCCAGGAGAGGACGCAACTCCCGATCTGGTGCCTCAGGCTGGATGTCAAGATCCAACCTTCAGCATCTGTATCTGCACCCATTTGCTGCCTCCAAGACCTTTTCCTCGGACAAACTCCTGTCCCAGTGAGATGTGCCAGGAGTTGGGTGTATAAATATATGTTAAAAAGAAGCATAAATGGTTAAAAGTGTATATAAATGTGTATAAATATATAAGTGAGTACCAATGTGCTATGCCCATCATAAGCTGAGTAAGGAGCATCCTTGGAATGAGGATTTGAGGGCAGCAGTGTGAGTTTGGGACATTTAAAACATGCATGGGACGTTTAAAACATGCATTTGTCAAGAATTCTGCCAGATTGCAGCTGTCTGATGTTTGGTTTTGGTTGCCTCCACAAAGACAACGTAGTTTTCACCCTGCTGCCAGCCCAAGGCTTGGAAGAAATGTGTGCACCAGGGCGCAGATACTAACAAATAATGGCAAGAAATCCTAAAAAGTGAAACATGTGGAATAAACCAGGCTCTGAGAGGGCTTGCAAGCGGGACATGGAGTGCTGCACCCCATCCCCTGCCCACCCCGAAGCCGTAGCTCCCTGCGGCACCTCCCGCACCACACTCCCCCCATTCCCAACCCCTCTCAGCATGCTTTCTCAGCTGGCCTGTAAATTTTATCCCTTTCCACATTTTTTTTCCGTTAGGGCTCATCTATCCCGCTGACCTCCCCGGTGCAGGAAGAGGCAGCGGGGCGAGGGGTGTGCAGGGGAGGGATGAGGGAGGCAGACACCCCCCAACAAGCTCAGCATGAATACCAGCGCCTGACACCCTTAAAAATAAAAGAAGACCGATCCCCGGAATTTGGTGTCTCCTCTGGGGAGCGCACCAGGATGGAAAATAAATCAGTGCAAGCCTTTACAGGGTGGGGACATCCCTGGTGGGGCGCCCAAATCCCGGCGCAAATCCCGCGCAGCCCGTTCCCTGCGCGCCTATGGGTTCAGCCCGTAGCACCCCCGGCCCGGCCCGGCCCGGCCGCGCAAGGGCTCCCAGGAACCTCCCGAGTGGAAAACTGGGATTTTTATCCCTAATTCAGCGCAGCTGCCGCTGCGGGACCGCGCTTTGAAGCGTGGAAACATCCCCGGGGGTGATGCCAGAGCGGGCGCGGGGGAGGGAGAAGGGGGATGCCTTTAAAAAAGAAACACGCATACACAAAAAATAATCTAGAAAAACAAGCAAACAAACAAATTAAACCCAAACCAAACCCGAGGAACAAGCCGGAATGCCCGACCGGCGCTGTCACACGGCCCGGAGGTGACACGGTCGGGGACACCGGAGGGATTGTGTGGGACCGAGCCCCGCAAAACCCCGCAGCACCCGGGCGTGGAGCTCAACACGCAGGGCCACGGCTCTCCCTCTCCTTTATTCCTCCTTTTTTTTTTTTAACTTTCTTTTTCCTTTTTTTTCTTTTTGTGCTGGTTCTGGTTAAACGTTATTTGCACTTTTGTTGGAAAAGTGGCCCCTAGTGTGCAATTATGTCAAATTTCTTTGAGTTTTACAATTTAATGGAGAACAGTAACTCTTTTATTGATCCTAGACGGGGCCGGCTCCTCTTCCCCCTCTCTTCCCCTCCACCTCCCTCTCTCCCCTCCCTCCCCTTCATCCTCCTCCTCCTCCCCCCCGACTTTTACTCCTATGAAATGTCACTCAATGTTTCTTATGCTCCCACCAGTTTCCAAAACAAACAGTGGAGGCTGCAGCCCGTCTATTGACTCAGTTGGATGCAAGAGGATCTCGCCGTGGCCGCTGCCCCCCGACGGGAACCGTGCGGCGGCCGGGCGAGGCTGGCTGGGTACCGGCGGGGATGGAGCCGCCGCCGCCGCCCTCCTGAACCCCGTTATCATCCCAACAGGGGGGGATGGCGCTCAGCTCCAGGGCTCACGCCTTCTCGGTGGAAGCCTTGGTGGGACGATCGGCCAAGAGGAAAATACCGGACGGTCGAGACGAGGAGAACGCGGCGGCCGGCGGCAGGCAGAACCGGAAAGCCCCGGCGGAGGGCGGGGA
>VXBW01005341.1:7846-23910 GCA_013400375.1 Thinocorus orbignyianus
GTTATTCTCACTGTACACTTCAGCATTACAGCTTCCAGAGGTGGAAACCACAGCTCTCACTTTGTTTATTGCAAAGGAAACCTACAACATAAACCTGAACAGCCAGATATTGTCTTCCCCCTGCTTTCCCATCTCCTGCTGCAGCTCCCGGCCTGCCCCAGCACCGCTGCTCTCCCAGAGCCGCCCCAGCCACTGGGTTTTTGCTGCCCCCCACTCCAGAACCCCAGCTGGGGTGGGTTACAGGGGATAAAGCGGCTCGGGAGAGAAGAGCAGCCTCAGTCACACATCAGGCAGGAGGTTTCACTTCAAGCAGGTACGGACACACCGAGCTGTTACCGCCCTTACTCATAAAAGGAAAACATTTGAGCCGCAACTTTCCCCCCCCAGCCCCTCCCCACCCTCTTCCAAGAGGCCCTGCAAGAAACACAAGTTAATTCCCCCACGGCAGATACATCAAGAGCATTGGTTGTAAAGAGGCACCACCTACCTAAGGCTTCTCACTGCTCAGCCTGACCATAAGAGTGTAAACAAAGTATTGGCGCGTAGCCTGAAGGGTCTTGAGAATAGGAACCCAGCCCTAGTAAGAAATGAGGAGACCAGGGCGACGAACCCCCAGAGAGCCCTGTGCAGAGATAATTTTGCAGGGTGAGGGAGACGCACCCTTGTTAGTGTTTAATTCCCTAGTGTTTACATTCAGCCTGGCTGTAAACACGGCAGCATTTAAGATGCTGTCAAGCCAGGACAAATCTTAAAAATGCCACAACGATAAGGAAACTCGGGGCCTCCTTCCAGCCCGTAAGCTTTATGCATTTATGTAAATACATGCAGATCAGCCAGACTGCCTATTGCACAGCAGTGCTGCTAACTCGTTTGTGATCACATCAAGTGCTGAAGCTCTTAAAAAACCCAAAAGTTTAAAAAGATTTTACACACAGCTTTATGACCCTGTGGTACTGCAGGACTAAACACCTCCGTCCCTGGCAGCACTTTCCATCAGGCTAGAAAAGCTCCAGAGGTGAGAGACCAACAGTTGTGGTTTAAACAACTGCCCTTCTCAGCCTTCTTCCTCTTCTTCCCTCCCTCCCCAGCGCTCTTAACAGAGTAACTAAGAACCCCTGACATATTTCACTGCTGAAGAGGCTTCCTAACGCACACCAGGGGCACTGCGCACACCAACCGCTGGAATTTCACAGTGTTGAAAAAGAGATTCTTCCTACACTCCCAACACATCTCAAATACTGGCTCACAAAAGTGACTGTGCATGGATTTATCCTGATTTAGTAGGGCCCACCCCTCTTCAAAAAGAGTCTGCAAAGAGACAAGCTCCGGCAAGACAAGAAAAACTTCCTCTTGCGTCACAAGGGCAAAGCTCTGTGGAAGCAACTGTGTTTGTAACAAACCAAATTGAAAAACTTTTCAAATTCATCAGCATGAGAACATATGTTTACTTTAGAAGCACATCTGAAAGGCTCGTCCTCCTTCAGAGTCTGTTTTATGGTTTTGGAACTTCGAATAGTATCTATTTAAGTAACTTTATGAAGGGTTCGTTTCAGAAGAGCTTCTGCAGGCACCACCACAAGTGGAGAACTTGTCCCAGCGGGGAACAGCCTAAACCTACAGGCCCTACTGCATGCAGAAAGGTCAGGTCAGGAGTCAAAAAATGACCAATTACAATCCCTTTATTAAGAAAAAAACCAAAACCAACAAAGAGAACAAAAAAACCTCAACAGTGTGCCACAAACAGCTCTTTGGAAATAACTGCTAAAAAATTGGGCCTAGAGGAAGAATGAGACGAGAAACTGCCTCTCTGCTTCCACTGGGAGGAGCAGGAATTTTCCTCAGCACTAGCATTTGTAGAACAATTTATGAGTCTTTTTGGTAGCACTGTCTGCCCGGCTTAAAACTCGTCGATGTCTTCTATCAGGTATCCCAAACAGCAACCTCCACGGCACAGTTAGGCGTTACAGACCTGAGACAGACAGGAGAGGAGCAGGGGAAGGGAGGGGAGGGCCCACGGCTCGGGTTCTTACACCCTCACAGCTCACCCCTCAGGACTGTTCTTACCCTTCACGTCTGATCCAAGTCAGTCACACAAAAAGGCTGACTATGAGCTCCATGGAGAGCTCTTGGAGACACAAAAAAGAAAAAAAAAAGGGGGAAAAAAAAAAAAAAGAGTTTTAAATACAGATTCAGGGAGAGTGCAAATCAGCTGTTTATCCCACCGGGGCACAAGTCTCTGCAGACTATTCCCCAGCATCCAGGCAATGTTTTAGAGCTGATTAAGAAAATCCCCCCTGGCTAGAACACTGCATGGCTTAAGGATTGCTTGAGAGCTGGTAGCTGGTGTTCCCATCCTGGAGGGAAGGGCCTTCAGCGCCAGCAAATGTTTCTGAACACTGGCTTTCTACCCAAATATAAGGGAAAAGCAGGAAGGGGAGAAAGCTCAAGCAGAGTTTATTTGATATGCAGTTACTTACCAAACTGACTATAAGGGAATTCTGGCTGAGCAGTTGGGGGTTTGCTCATGTCCTGAGTTGCCTGAGATGGTGGTGGTGGTGGAGGAAAAGCTAGTGGTGCTGCCCCTGGAGTGGCAGGCGGAGGGGGTACTCCAGGCGGGGCAAACTGGTCAGGCGGAGGAGGTGGAGCACCATAACCAAAACCTGAAACAGGAGGAAAGGAGAATCCACGTGAAAAGACATGGGTAAACCCCACCCTGGCTTCTTGCTTGGCCTTAGGGTATGCTGAGCTTCTTTAAAAATACTGAAAGTCTACTTAAACCACAGTGTTTGTTACCAACAGCTGGTCATATGGTAATTCTGGCAACCACTGTGGCTAAAAGACCCCAACAACAAACCTTCTATTGTGAGAAATCTGCCCCCAGAGGAAGATCCCAGCCCCATCAGCACAGAGGAAGTGATGAAGCAGGAGTGGGGAGCACTCTCTGCCCTCACACCAGCATGTGAGAGAAGACGAAGCCATATTATTCAAGATCTTAAGAGACCAGCACCTTCGTGGCAGAACAAGCAGTTCTGCAGAACTGGGTGTTACTTTCCACCTCCCTTGTTAAACCAGGTTTGTGACCAGACTGTTCAAAAGGTGGCCTGAGGGGGCAGGTGCTGAAATCCTATTATATTTCCAATGCCAGTCACGACCATAATTCCTTAAGCTTCTCCAAAAAGCCCAGCCTGTGTCTAGCCCCGCTCACCACAGAGTAATCTCTAATTTTTCCTCTTGGATGTCATAACAGGGGTACACAATAAATCCAAATTCTTCTAACAATGCAGTTTTAGCCTAGACAACAAATAATTACCACAGCCAAGATTAAGTAACTCAACTCCCAGACAAAAATACTTCCACAGTTAATTACAGCTCAGAATATACAATCTAGGATAAACATCTAAGGATAGCTGAAACGTAGGAGAGAAAACAAAAATCCAAGTGCAGAGGAAGATGAGAAGGTGAAAACTGAATCTGGAGATGGACTTTACTGGAAACCACGTAGGTCACTTACTAAATGGTGGAGGGGTGCCATAGCCCTGTGGAAATCCTTGTGGAGGCGGGAATCCTCCAGGAGGTGTAGAGACTATGTATGAGGTAAATGGTGGCGGTGGTGGAGGAGCTCCTCTACCCGGAGGAGGTGGTCCGTATCCACCTAGAAAAAGTAAGAGAAACCAAGAACTAAAGCAGCTTAATAATGAGGAGTTGTTGCTTAAGTCAGCATCCTCTAGATGGGGCAGAGCTGATAGATTTCAGAGGCAATCTCAGCCTTCTATGAATTCTTACTTTAGGAAATATTTGTCCTCTAAGCATCCCTACTGTAAATAATTGCAGTTTAGTATGTAATTCCTTGATAACAAATTAGTGTGGTTGGCAGCAGCAGGATGTATGTCAGCTCCCATTACTGAGTTGTTAGGAACACACTATCTCCTCCTGCATTCTTTCAGGACAAATTCAATCCAGCTTTTCAATGTAGGTTAAATACTACAGAAATCCCCAAATCGCTGTGAATTCTTAAAGAAACAGCACCCTCGCTCAGTAGAATTTCTCATTTAAAATTGGTCCCATGTAACGTACTTACCAATTGCCTGTCCTGCTGGCACCCACATCCCTAAAACAGAACAGAAAAGAGTGACTGATGGAGGCACTGAAGCCACAGACCATGGAACAGGAGGAATGCTTTAAAAGAAAACTATCTCGCTCTGGGATAGACCATGTACCCTCCCAGTGTCCCCTACAGATCTATTTTTATGGTCCACGAAATAGTCTCAGACTATTTCTGAATATGCAATTCTGAAAAGACTCTGAATCATTCAGCAAATAAGGCAGAGAAGAGGCAGCAGTCCCCAGACTCCAATCAGGCGGAGAGCTCGAGAACTGCGAGCACACCAAGTGCAAGAAATCAAACTAGTGTGAAGAACAAAAATACTGGGAATCACAGCAGAGTACTGAGGCAAAGCGGTTTTAATTTACTACCAGGTTTATCGTAGTCGTTTTTGAAGTTTTTGAACCATAAAAACATAATCTTCTGCATTCGTTGCAGCATTAAGATTGGAAGATAAATGCATTTGTGTCTCGTGTTAATCTTTCCAGTAGATCAGATATCATTTTCTCTACAAATAACCACACTGAAAATAATCTAGTTTCCCAATTTGCGCAGTTGCAGATTAGCACATCTGTGCAGAATGTCAAAGCCTCAGCTGCAGCTTTCAAGTTAATAAGCACCACGGGGAAACAAGCCATCCCTCCACCGAGGTATCATCCATTGCAGCACGAGATGAAGCCGTGACACTCCCTTTAGCCCCCCAGGTGAAGATTCCTCATCTATCAGAGCCAGCAAGTTCTATTCTGTCAAACGCAACTCAATTATACCACCCTATTTCTCCCCAAGTTATCAAAACCGTCTTTGGATGAACTCAGCATATTTATCCTGTCTTCCAAATCTTGTGGGGGTTTAGAGCCATCAAACCCAAAAGACACGGCTGCTCCTTTCAGCCCTGAAGGGTTCAAGCTAAATCAAGAAAATTATATGCATTAAGTGCTCCCCTGCACCACTGCTACCCCCAGAGCTGCTTGTTATTTTTCCAGGCTACATTAGGCAATAAAAATCCACAGACAAGACCATCTGTTTTTCTCTCATCCCTTTCAAATTTTACTCGCGGCTTCCTTTGAAACTGCCTCATCCTTGAAAAGCCCTATTTCAATACAATTTTTCATCAGGGTCTCGGGCAGGCCATAATCCCACAACTGGAGTCACAACTGGAGCTGCTGAGCTGTCTCAACGCCTCCTCCACGTTACTGAAAACCACTGATTGTGTTTGGGGAGAGGCAGAATCAAAGAGAAGAGGCGAAAAACTGCCTGGAGACACGCTAGACCTGGCACAAGCCACTGACTCCTGCCCTCTGAAACAAAGGTTTTCAGGAAAAGAAGCGAAGGAACAATCCCAGCAGCCTCAAGGAGGACTGATGTGTGGGATTTGAGTTCCACCATCAGTAGCCCAGTGTAGAAAGAGCACTGGCAGACCCAGGAGTGCTGTTGTTTGCCAGTAAAACCAAATTCCCAGTACGCTGCAGAGGCGAGACTCCAGCGCCTTCGACTCCAACCCCAAAGCCATACCTTGAGGGCCATATCCCTGCTGCCAGGTCGGAGGGGGCTGACCTGCCCAGCCGTTGGCAGCGCTTGGCATGATCCTGCTTCCCCACTGACTGGCACCGGGCGGCCCTGGAGTTTGACTTTTGCTGTCCCGAGGCTCCGCGCGCTTCACCTCCACCTAAACAAACAGAGTGGCCTTTTAGGAGAGATGCTGCAGGGCAATGCACCCCCCTTCCCTTCACACACACCCTTAATTACACTTAAGACTACACTTAGCATCTTACGACTTATGTCTAAGTACTTAATTATTAAACTTAAGGCCAGTAATTTAAAATGTTTCTCAGGTACAATATATATGACGGTAAGACATTGTTAAGTCCTACTGCTGAGGTAGTTCAAGTAAAACACGTCCTACAAATCACTCAGGTTGCATCAGAGTACAGGAAGCATTGGATTTAACCTTAAAACAGCAGTACCCTCTTACAACGGCTCTTCACTTAAAAAAACAAAAAGCATGATCTTTGAAAGTAGATACGTACTAATTTAACAGGTAAGGCAGGAATTACAAAGATGACATTTTTCGGTAAAAAAAAGGACTTTGAGTAAAGAGCACGCTCTGAAAAAGGGTACTAATGCTTTAACCATTCCAACATGTTTGGGGTTCGTTTGGAAGTTACGGTTTAACCCACCCCATCTAACTACAATTTCAGCTCTGCTCATACCTGAGAAACACACAGTTGGTTGGTTTGTCGTATATTTTTTTTTGTTTGTTTGTTTCTTTCTTTCTTTGTTTTTAAACTTAAGATTTTATTTAAATGTCTAATGGAAGATAAAGACTTACCTTCCCCAGGCTAACGCTTAAAGAATCTCAATTAACTCAAACAATGTCAGAGGGAATGGATGTGATAAGAGAATCTTACATTACATCTAACAAAAAAGTAAACAAACATGCAAGTAATAAAAATGGACAGTTGAGTCAATAAGAAGCAAATCTTCATACTGTGTTAAGTCAGTGACAAAAGCCCTCCTGTTTTTCAAAAAATTAGCAAGCCACAGTGCTTAACTTATTTTATTCCAAGCTAAAATGTCCTAGTGTTCCAAGCCATCGAATGAGTGCGTTTGACCTACTTAAAATAAGCTGCACATTCAATATAAACCTCTCTCTCTCAAAAAAAAAATCCAGTTTCTGATTTAATGAAACACTCTCAGCACTCATGCATGCTGAATTCAAGCCTTTTTTTTTAGTTGATGATTAATTTTAATGGGTGCCAGAGTACAAAGAAAATAAATCTCAAATCATCAATGGGCCTGAGTAGTATGGAAAATACAGTATTCAGAATTCTTCCTGCCATGTCTTAAAAACCATTCATGTCAGAGAACAAACAGGAAACAGGCACAAGGCAAGGACAAAGCCCCCCGCCCCCAGCCCGCGCCGGGGCCCCAAGGACGTTCGACATGACAGTAACCAAATCTCTGTCAGCTGAAGGCCCTTCCAGAGAGGAACCAGGGGAATTTTTCAAAGGCCTCAAATTAATGAGTCTTAACACATTTGCCTTGAGGGAATTCAGTTATTGCTTACAAAAGCACAGGCCTTCTTGCAATTTTAATTTTTTTTTTTGCCCCCCTTTTCAACAACATATGGATTCATTTCAGCAATACCTTTTTAATTACCAAAAAAGAAAGAGATACTGTTTTTAAAGCAGGCATTATTAGTCAACAGAGAGAGGGCAGTAGCTGGGGTTCATTAATCTGTGTGGAAGAACCCCATTAATTTTTCAGTGCGCATTTGGAAGCGGTGAACTGCCAAAGGGAGGACTGAAAAATCCCTCTGCAATATTCCCAGCGCCGAGGTGACAATTCCACACCTGCTTAAAAGCCTGGTTTATAGCACAAAATGAGGCATCTCCACTCCTCTGAGCTGAAAAAACGCTGCGTTGCTCTGAGGGTTTTTCATGTTATTGAAAGGGGGGGGAAGAAAAATCATCTCATTGTTTGGGAAAGGAAGGAGAACTCTGAATTCGCAGTGTTTTTCTGAAGGATGTGCCGTTTTGGGGGCTCACCCGGGGTCCTCCATCCTTTCCAGTGCTGACTGACCACTCTTTGCTCCCCTGGGTACCCAACTGCTGCTCTGGGATCTAACCTCCCCTCTCAGGGGTCCCTCTAAGCTGAAGGCAATTCCAAGGCAAGATCAGAGGATGGAGAGAGGACAGAGATAATTCAACACATGTACCGGGGTAAATTTACTGCTGCCAGTGCCTCTGCTCCCACGGGAGAGCTCGTGAGAGGAGCACACTGGTAAGCAAGAACCTGTGCTGACGTTCCCGATTACACAAGCACGTTTCTTCCTTCACTTCATTTCCATTGTTGGGAAACCAGCCCAGCCCTCAGCCCCCAAACGAGCTCACAGGAACAAAAAGCATTATATATGCTGCATAACTGACCGAAACTGCACTGAGATATGCAAGTACACATCCCCTGCTGGCTAAAGAAATCCTCTAGGAAATATTCAGCACCGAGAGAGACTTTAGAGGACAACACACAATTATGCAATGCAGTCATTTCAGGAGAGTGACAGTGTTCTGTTTCCTTGGAACCTGCTCGCTCTAACCTCAGCAGTTTTAGTATTACCTTAAAAATGATGGATATACTGTAAAGCTGCAAGGACTTTCAATTTACCAAAATTTCCTGTGGTTCATTTTTCTTTAAGTAGTTATTACTGTCTCAATATAAAACTTGGGTGCCCTGCAACAATTTACTTTCCTTTTAGCTTTTCTTTTTTTTTCTTTTTTTCTTTTCCACAGGTACCAGCACATTCCTTTCTGAATAACATCAAAGCAAAGCTACAGGATTCCTCCCTATCGAACACCCATTTGCTGACAACACAGTATGAAGATGAAACAACCAGAGGTCACTTAACTGCATCGTGGTTAAATACTATATAGAGTACGTGGGTTTGTATCAAAGTTTCACAGTAAGTGACCCAATTTTTTAAAAAACCAATCCTTCATGATGTTTGGGGTTGTTTTGTGGTTTTTTTTTTTTCCTTTTTTCTTTTCAAGTTTAAGATTCTATAAAGTAGATTGTCTCACACCACTTCACAATTTGAGTATCAAATCCACATCTGAAGGAGTGGTATCTTAAACCAAGCCTTGAACAACTCAGATTTCACTGGGATTCTCCTTTTCAAACAGCTGGAACCCACTAATTGCTGCCCTTTGCCCCTAAGCAGAGCTCAAAACAAGGTGGCCACCACCAACCCCGCGTCCCCCGAGCGGTGCCCGGCCCCAGCTGCCCCCCAGGTCTGTCAGAACAAGGCCTTCCCCAAACCACCCCATCTCCCCCCAAACCCCAATTTCCTCAGGATTTCCAACCCAATCTTTCCTCCATGGGCCAAGCCCCACACGACCCTTCCTTCGCCTGCTCAAGCAAACTCCAAAGACTTTCCCCACCTTCATGGATAAAGCCTGGAATTCGGACAGACGCGCTCTCCCACCTGACTGACTCGGTAACCTCTCTCTTCACCAGTGAAATCGCTAGTTGCCCAAGACTTGGTTCTTTCTTAAGGTAAAATAAAACTACAACTACACACTTTTTTGCCCATGATGTCGTGAAAATGCATGTTGACAGCCTGGTCCACTGATTGTTCGTCCTCGAAAGTAATAAATCCAAAACCTAGCCAACGACGAAGAGTGAATCAAGGTAGCAGGGTGTTGTGACACAAAACAGGATGATGAACAGTATTAGGGGCGGACCAAGGGTTCAAGCAGGGGTTTCAGATAACTGAGACTTGTGTTAAATTTTCAAAAAGAAAAAAGAGTCCATCTGAGAAAATTGCAATGGATACCTCCTGTCATCGGGCAATTAATGCCTCATCTTGACTTCACACATGCAACTTACGAACTGAGCTCGTTAACCATCTGTTAATTTGATTTTCTTCCTAACCCACCTACCAGGAAATGGAAAAAAAAAGTGCTAATATAGTCATAAATATAACTGTGCCACATGATTAAAACCAAAATGCTTGTGGGACAGCAGATTGAAGCTGCTCCTATCTGTGACTCAGACCAGGTTCCCCCAGCTACTATGTCCCTGTTCCCCAAAGCTGCAAAGCAACTTCCTCCCATCCCTCATCCCATCTTCCAATTAGGGAGCATTTTCCGTGGAAAATAAGAAAAGTCGTCTTTGAAATGTAGCTGTTAAAGCATGAAAAATTTTACCACTCCGTGGATGAATGAGAAGCTTCAGAAACTCACAACCTAGATCAGAGGTTCTCAGGTTTTCCACACCTTAGAAAACAGACATCATTCCTTCCAATTCCTTCCAAACACACCAACCCCCGGCAACTAAAGGCTTGGACAGAACGGGATACTGGCCATCACATCCCTTAATCTGTTTGCTTTTTTCTATTCCCTGCTGCTTTTCTCCTGAAAAAAAGCTCTGCAATACTTTTCAGCCCCTCTTTTTGCCCCCAGGAGTGGCTCATTCTCTTCCCTCTGGCCATAGCCCCTGGCTCAACCCAGCGGCTTTGGAAAAGGCACCAGGGGAGTGTTTTGACGCTTGTAGAAAACGCTGGAAAAGAGGCAAAGCCCCCAAAACTGAGTGGCTTTTGGAGGTGGCGCTTTGAGAACCACTGCACTTAGGTTGTAGCTGCTGATACCGCCGAGAGAGTGGCAAAATAAGTGGTTAATTCCACAGAACGCAGAGGCTGGTTCATGCCATCAACCACTGGTGGCGGTGTCACCACCGGCCCGGGGAAGGGGGAAGACATGCAGTACAGAAACTGTGCCATTCTTCAGAGATTAGCTAAGGGGAGAGCAATCAAAATTAGAAAGAAAAAAACCGAGGTGCGGCATCAAAAGCGGATATGGGAACATGGATGCATTTCTGCTTTTCTGAAACCCAAGATTTCCCCCTTGGTTTGCTTTTTGCTTTGCAGCTAGTGCTGACAGCAGCCATATATTGCTCTAAAGCGTTAAACAGAAATACAGTATCTATAACAGTTAGTGTCTCTCTGAGCTTATCCAACTGGGTTGGGTAAGCCCAAAGAGGCCTATTGTAGAGAAAGTTGATATATATATATATGTATATATAAAAAAATACACAAAGATACAGGCCAAAATAGATTCCAGCAGGTCAAATTCTGCTGTCAGCAACAAGAGCAAAAGACATCACTAAAATAAACTTAAAATAAAAAGGAAAAAAAAATTAGCATTTCCCACACACAAGAGACTGGCAGTATAAACGAAGTTTTGTTGACCTGTGATGAAAGCAGCCTCAAAGCTGAGAGCAGCATTTCATCACAATATATTTGTCTGAGGTTAACCAGAAACCTAACTATTAGAGCCAAAAGAAAAGTATTTGCATTTAAGTCACACGTTTGGTATTGCTGCCTTTATCTAAAAAAAAAAAAAAAAAGGCACAGGAAAGGGAAACGATGGATACCATCTACATGTGAAGGCTGCTCGTTTAACTTGATTCCAAGAAGACTGGCTGAAGGAGGGGAATGTTTTGTGGGATGGGGTTTGAAGGAAGAGGAGGAAGGAGAATAAAAGGTCACTGAGGAAGCCAGTAAAGAAAAAAATTAAAATAAAATTTAAAAAAATAAGTTTAAAAGGGCCAAACATCACAAGATAAGGAACAGTGAAGAAACCGGAGGACAACAGCAAAATTCCAACCATGTGAAAATTTAAATACAGTAAAAGTATAAAATCTATCATCCCACAGCTTTATTTTTTGAAGGATGGGACTTTATTGAAGACCAGAGAAAGGAAGTGCCTTTAGCAGGAGTGGGAGCGGAGCGATGGTGCTGGTGTGCAGCCAAGGGCAGGGAGAGAACAAACACAGCGAGAACCTGTAAATTACTTCACGGTTGTTGGCTGGGCCAAGAATAGAAAAGAGGAGAAGCAGAGGCTGCAACAAAGGCACCAATTCTTTTTGAGATGCGAGAGGCTGCCTGCGCTGGGACTGGGACTGGAAGGAGCTCTGATGAAAGCGCTGTGTGCAGGAGAGGCAGGAGGAGAGAGGATTTGGGTACTTGAGGAGAGAGAGCTGGCTCCTCCAGGGCATCGCTGCAGCTCTGACACCAACCCAGACGGGTTCCCAGCATCCTCCCGAGGAGTGGGAGGAGGAGGAATGCTCCCAGGATTAGGAAGGGGGATGATTTTTCCCCTCCTCCTACCAGCAAACCCCTAAATGACATGCAGCGAGGGATCTGTTGGGAAGGCAAGGATGGCAGAGTTAATGGAAGAAGGCAAAATTCCGAATGGCACAAGCAGAAGATGGAGGGGAATCGGCCTTTTAAATTTTATGAATACATAATCATAAAGGTACTGTGTTAAAAGGACGAGTGTGCAGAGCGAGCAGCTCTCTGCAACAGAAGAGAGATCAGAAAGAGACAGCAAGAGAAAAACGTGTTCTGGGATGCGTGACCAGGAGCGCCCAATACAAACCGTGAGGAATTTTTCCTCCCCCGGGGACTAACGGGGCCATTTCTGGAGCTGACAGTCAGCCACCACCCTGCCTAAAAGAATGCAGCCCAACAACAAGGAAAGCCAGAGCAAGAGGATTCAAGAAGACTGCGGAAGAAGTCAGATGAATGAAGGGAGAGCTGGATGGAGACAGGATTTCAAACCTCTGCTCTAAGCTCCCACCCGGGAAGTGCACCCAAAGCCCTCTATTTTTCTTTTTTTTTGTTTTTTTTTTTAGTATAGCTTTAAGCAGAGAAGCCATTAATTGAAATGAGGATTGAGGATTAATCCAGACCAGGCATGATGCTTTAGTACCTTTTGCTCAGAGGCTGCATTAAATGTTGCAAAGATGTGGATGATACAACAATTACTGAAATATTTCACAACTTCAGCAACAAATTCTATTTAGATGCCCATTTCTCTGTCTCCACTGCCTCCTCTATTGAAAATCTGATGCTCTAGAGCATTTGAATAGATGAATTTATGTTCTGCTTAAATAAAAGGTAGTATCTGTTGAAAGAAGGTTAAGATAGCTAAAGCAAGAAAACAACAAAAAAAAAAACAAATATATTGAAACTTCGTTTACACTCCAATAAAAGACAAAGCCCGTCCCTCCTCTGACTGTGGAACTGGCCTGTACCTCTGTGATAAATTATCACCTAGAGAGAAGAAATCTAAAGAGATATCGTTAATCACAGTCAAACAATTCACAGAGAGAAAAAAAGAAAAGAAAAAAAACCAAAACAACTTACTTAACATTACCATACTTTACTATGAAACACTTAAATATGTCACTAAGGATGTATGTCTAAATTAAAAATAAAACTAAGACTTAACAGCTTAATAAATATGAAGTGAAGAATATATTTCTTAATAATGAGTCAGAAGAGAAATGAAAAGTTCAGATGGCAAACTATTCTCTAGCATGTAGAACATGCTACGGGGTGGTCAGTGCAACTAAGCTTGACAGGTTTTAATCATTGCCTCTTATTGTCAAACAGATGAGGGATGCAATGGAAAGTGAACGACATGAAACTCCCTTCATATTTTGACCAAAGGTTACCAACTTTAATTATTAAACAGTCTGGTGAAACTTCCAGGGTTTAGGGTTTGATTTTGTTTGCTTTTTTTTTTTAAAGTAGTTTACCATACAGGGATTACACGCCCCAATCAAAAAATGTCTGTATTTCAGAATTATTCTGTGTAGTTTGTTTCTCTTTAAGTGAAGCCATTTAACTAAAACAAAAAGCACACAATGGATGGATTCTGCTCTGATCTCCTGTTCAGAAGTGATCTGAACCAGAGTAGCCCCTCCCTGCAATTACAGACATGGATGGACCTTTTGTGGGGAACAGGGGAGGAAAATCTGCTCATTTTTCCCCCCTCCCATCAGTACCTTAAGCCATGGGAGTGGCTTGAGAATCAAATTTCATTCAACTAAAAAAGCTGGCAAAAAAACCCATAAATGAACATGAAACATCTGACTTTAAATGCACAGATACCAACTAAAGCAGCAGATGAAGAGTTGAGACTTGAAGTGATGTTTGCCCAGTGAATTATTCTTTTTCCTGAGGCAACATAGGGAGAAAAAAAAAAAAAAGTCTACCTTCTCTGATGGTGTGAAATAGTTTGCCATCTGACTATAGGAGAGTATGAAGAAATTTCAAGGACAAACTAGATCAGCCTTTACCTCGGGGCCTCTGTTTCTCTGCGTCATAGATCATTACAACTTCAGTGACCTGGAAGAGAAAAGGGAAATTCTACTAAGGGTGCTGCCAGGGGAGAGGCAGAAACAGTTACCAGGGGCTGGTTCCCCGCTCTCTCTCCACAAAGCACAATGAAAGGCTGGATGTGGCCATCAGTACCAGGCTGGCCTGGCACGGCACAAACAAACTGGGAATCTTCCTCTTTATGGGAGTTTAAGAAAAGCCTGAGTTCATCTGTTCTGCAAAGCTGTTACGCTGCGGCTTTATAAGGTCTCATCACACTTAAGATTTTCATCTCACATTAAGGTCCCCGCACTCTTTATACCAACCCCATGGCCTATTAAAACAAAACACCCAAAGGTCTCTTATTTTCAATACAATATTCATCAGTGTAGCTTCTTACAAGATTACTTTCTCCATTTTTAAACGTTTTCACTCTTTAACTCCACACACATTTAAGGATTTGCACGGCTTCTCTGATTTACTTACTTCAATATCAGCATGGCACAGAGATCCAGTTATAAGTGGATGCTTTAAATAGCATTTCAAACCCCCCTAAGTTATCAACGATCAGTATCAGTGTGATTTTAGCTTTAAAAAAACCACTAAAAAAATGGAAAATGCAAGCTGTTTGAGGGCTTCAAGAGCAAGCAGCACTGTGCGCTGTAATTTAAACAAAACCAGAGGTGTAATGTTTATTTCAAAGGCAATATTGGAACAGCTGAAAGAACTGCCTTTAAATTTCTCAGATGCAGAAAACGGGCCTAAAAAGCGTGTGATCTCACAGAATCACATCTTCACCTTCAAGGCAATCTCTAGATTATTTTTTTTACTAAAATCCCTTGAATTAATTGAAAATCTGAAGAAAATTCACCTTTTACTTACAGCTGGAAGCCACATTTTTCGAGGTATTATACTGCATGCGCTCACTTGAACACATCCCACTGAAGATATCTCCCCCATGTGGGGATTCTGCCGTGTGACAGTGCCAGATTCTTTTCCCCACTGGTCCATTCAGACCCTCTTCTTCTCACTGGTCTTATTTACCCAGCAATTACCACGTCTAATAATCAGTGCCTGCTTCTCTCTTCACTCCGTGGCCACAAAACATATAGAGCCTCAACTTCTCCAAAGATAACCCCTCAACAACGCTCCAGTGACTCCCCAGGTTCTATACTACTGTTAAAAGTTCTTCTACTTACTTTTAAAGGCACTTACACTTATGGGCTGTTGCCTTCTGGATTTGGTGGAACTTAACCCTGCCAAGGGGGGGTTCCCAAATCAGAAGATATCATCATTTCAGTCCGAGGTTATAAACTGAATTAAAAGCTGGTAGAGAACATGAGCAGCAGTGTGTCTCTAGAAGGCAGGGTCTAGGGACAGCAGAACTCAGCTGATTCCAGATGATGATTTCAAAGCAATTACTGTTACCAAAATAACAGCAAGAGACTGCGAAATTTAACCTATCTGTACACAAAAACCAGGATCATAGAATCCCAGAATGGTCAGAGTTGGAAGGCACCTTCAAGATCATCAAGTTCCAACCCCCCTGCCCTGGGCAGGGACACCTCTCCCTAGAGCAGGTTGCTCCAAGCCCCATCCAACCTGGCCTTAAACACTTCCAGGGATGGGGCATCAACAACTTCCCTGGGCATAAACCTCGGACAAAAGCTCACTGAAGTACCCTCTGTTCCCAAAACAATCCAAAAATTCAACAAAAATTTTAAATCACCAGGCTGCAAGTAAGGAATAGACAAGAAAAGTAATTACTCTTAAGCCAATTCAACACAGGAGTTCTTGCAGGAAGGAAACAGCGTAATGCATCAGGTGGAGAAGAGGAGACAGAAGCAGCAAAGTAAGTTACAGATCAGAGCAATGGATCTTGACAAACAGCAGGATACATTTCAAGATGATGAACGTTTACTACAGTTTATCACAAAATGCTTCTGTGTGTCCCTACACCAGTTTGTCTAAATTAACCCCAACATTTGACAGCTTGATGAAATCTGAGGAAAGGCAGCGGGGGGGAAAGCATCTCGCAACCGACTGATAACTGCCATCGTGCTGAATGACTCACCACTCCGAATTTCTTGAAGTATTCCCTGAGCTCTGTCTCGCCACAGTTATGAGGAATCCCACCAACAAAAATTTTATTTGATTTATTGTTATCGCTCCTGGATCCTTTCTGCTAAATCAAGGAGGAAAATAATTCAGTCAGAAGGACAATAAAAGTTGGTGACTTCTATCATTTTATACTTAAAACATGAACAATGGTCTCTCGCAGGCGGGGGGGGGGGGGCG
>VXBW01005341.1:40150-53797 GCA_013400375.1 Thinocorus orbignyianus
AAACCAGACTAAGAAGAGAGTCAGCTTGTTCCTGTAGCCATCCCCGTGTTCAACAACTGAAACCTGATGCTTGGTTTTTATCCCAGAGACCAAAAAAAAAGGGAAAATCATCTTCACCTGATGCTGAATTTGGGGGTGAAAGCCCAAGCTGGGGGCAGGGGTACCCGTGGCCAAGCCCCAGCACCCCAAACGAATGAGTTTGCAAACAGAAGTCACAGCGAGGCGTTGACGGTTCACTCTGACTTTAATCCATTCACCANAACAGCAGGAGGGCTGAGACTCCACACGGGGATGGAGAGTGCATTAATTGCAAGGGGAAGACGTAATTAATGCTTAGCAGCACGGAGAGTGGCAGGGAGGACCCACTTTAAAACCAGACTAAGAAGAGAGTCAGCTTGTTCCTGTAGCCATCCCCGTGTTCAACAACTGAAACCTGATGCTTGGTTTTTATCCCAGAGACCAAAAAAAAAGGGAAAATCATCTTCACCTGATGCTGAATTTGGGGGTGAAAGCCCAAGCTGGGGGCAGGGGTACCCGTGGCCAAGCCCCAGCACCCCAAACGAATGAGTTTGCAAACAGAAGTCACAGCGAGGCGTTGACGGTTCACTCTGACTTTAATCCATTCACCATCACACAGACTGACGTCAGTCTCGGGGGGGCAGAGCTTTGGATCCACCCTCCAAGGCCCTTGGCAGGGACTGGAGCGGGGTTTGAAGGATGTAAACATTTGGGAGAGCTGGAACGCGACCCACGAGTGGGGTCACCCCCGGGGGGCAGGGCCCCAGGGGGGATGGAGGGTGAGAATGTGGCTGTGAGGAACCAAACTATGGAAGCAGCAGCTGAAAGGATGGAAAAGGACTGAATGAAAGGTGGGGAGAGCTGGGGACGGGACACAAAAGCCAGGAGATCTGGGGGTGGGGGGAAGAGAGGCTGGAGAGACCCCCAAGGGGGACAAAAAGCTGGGGAGAGCGGGGGCGGGGGGNTGACGTCAGTCTCGGGGGGGCAGAGCTTTGGATCCACCCTCCAAGGCCCTTGGCAGGGACTGGAGCGGGGTTTGAAGGATGTAAACATTTGGGAGAGCTGGAACGTGACCCACGAGTGGGGTCACCCCCGGGGGGCAGGGCCCCAGGGGGGATGGAGGGTGAGAATGTGGCTGTGAGGAACCAAACTATGGAAGCAGCAGCTGAAAGGATGGAAAAGGACTGAATGAAAGGTGGGGAGAGCTGGGGACGGGACACAAAAGCCAGGAGATCTGGGGGTGGGGGGAAGAGAGGCTGGAGAGACCCCCAAGGGGGACAAAAAGCTGGGGAGAGCGGGGGCGGGGGGAGACAGGACATGACATGATGACAGAGGCCAGGGAGACCCAAGGTAGGGACACACACAAAGGCCAGGGAGACCCAGGACAGACAGATGGACACACACACACAGGCTGGGGACACCCAGAGACCCAGGGGGTGCCTGGGGACAAAGGCCAGGAGACCCAGGGGGCACAGGGACAGGGGCAAAGACCCGGGGGNCCCCGATAACCACTCATTGTCCCCAGAATTGATGCGCTCATCCATGTTCCTTTAATCAGGAGAATGAGAGGATTCCCAAAGTGCACACTGCAACCCCTCACGGAGTAATTAAATGAACGATTAAAATATATTCAGACAATCACTACAGGCAGAACACACCCGGGTAACCCCATTTACACAAAACTGCTGCAATTCCAGACCCTCTGGGTTTCCACTGGACAAGCAAAGAGATCCCACTGGCACTGTAACAGAGAAAAATACTACTCATCAGGCTTTTCTCATTAACAGTTCTCAGCAACACCACGGAGCCTGGTGAAGGCAACTGTGCTGTGCCACACCTTCAGCAACAGCTGTGGGAGGAACCACGCACGATTACATTTGCTATTTAAACCAGATGGAAAAAGACAACAACAGTGTTCCTAAACCCATGACCCCAAAAAACTCATCAAAGCAGCATTCCCAAGTTTCAACCTTTAAACAGAAGAGTGAACAAAGGGTTTTTGCTCTTTAAGCAAACATTAGATTCCTTTTTCCTGCTGGACCTTACAGGTGTCATACCCACAGGAGCAAAGCTTTGTGATCCCGATTGCACCCCGAGCTCCCAGGTTTGTTTCCTGCTCCGTGAACCCCACGAAGCAGAACCCCCGACCTGTGGGGAAGGCTCTGGGATGGGGGGGACCCCGTAAGGGTGAACTCACCGGGCGATACACAGCTACAGAATTCATCAGCAGGGCTTTCCTGAGGAGGGCAGCCCTGCCCTGCTCAGGTATTGGCCAAAATAATTCATATAAAAGCTTAGTGTTACAGCACACAGCTCCCAAAACCCTTGCAGCTTCTGCAGGTTCCACGTGAGGTGCCCCGAGGGGGTGGGATGCGGTGGGATCCCCCGCTGCCGAGACACGGCCATATCCAACAGCCTCAGAGCAATCATGGCTCTGAAGATACACACGCAGACTTGGAAAAAAAAAGTAAGAATTCCACATTTTATACAAAGAACCACGTCTCCATTGTACTTGGGCTGCGCTGGGGTCACCAGGCAAGGCTTGTAGCACAGCTCAGGCGCTGTCTGCGGACGCGCGGTTGCTCTTCCCCTTTTTTCTTCCTAGAATTTCTTCGTCGAATATTTCTCTCTCCCTGAGAAGAAACACACTGATGTTCTGCATGAAAAATAACCTTTGCATATTAAGCATTTCACAGCGTGTTACAAGGACTCAGAGAGAACATCCCAACCTTTAATCCTTTTGTTACAGAGACAACAAGGGAGCTGGCTCACGGAGCCCTCCTGCCCCTACATTCACGTGTTTCCGTAAAACCAGTAAACTAGCAAGAAAAATTCAGAGAATACTTAAAAGGATACCTTTTGCTCACAGATGGTCCTTTTATGTATTTCTCCTCTGCCTTCTTGTAATCTATGTCATCCACAGCAGAAATGGCATAAATGATGGCCTGGAAAAGCATTCAGTTCATTTACACTCACGAAACAAAAGTGATTCGAAACTGTCTCAGCAGAGGAGCACGTTTTTAGATGAAAGTTCCCCAATCACTTGGGAAACTTGGGTGAAACTCTTGAGTACCAGCCCCACCCCCACCCCAAACACAGCTTAAGAGCCTCCTGCCCTGATTTTAATATTCTTCACCCCAGTGACACAGCAAAACCAGGCAGTTTGCTGCCCTTTGAGCTGCAGGGAAGGTGGCCCAGGCTGGCAAAGGGGCCAGAAGGGACCTGCCAGCTCCACCAGGCATTAAACCCCAACCACGTCACACCAGCCTTGGTTACTCACTCAAACATTTACTTTTCTGTGTTTCATGTTTACTTACTTCGGGCAGAAGAACATCTGAGATGAATTTGATGGCATCCCCGTTGATCTGCTGCAGGTTTTCAGCGCCCATCTCACAATACACCTCCTTCAAGTAGTTCACCACAAGGTCCAGCTGCTCCTCATCCTCTAAATAGGTCTCGACACAGTTGATGTACTGGCTCGAATTCAGGAATTCCTTCAGCCACCGGGACTGTTTCCTGCTTTTCAAGATGGCCAAAAGATGCTCTTCAGCCCCCTTGGTCTTGACTATAAACTCCACGATCTTTTTATTGGCTTTGTCTCTGGCAGCTCTTGTTCTGTCGGGGAGAAGTTTCTTGGAGGGCTTCTGGGGTGAAGTTTCTGGTGAAGACTCTTCAACACTTTCCCCTGCCACGTTTGGAAAGGTCATTGGGACCGAGCCTTGGTAACCTTCCTTCCTGACTGGGTAGCCTGAAAGAAAAGCCAAGTTATTATTACTCAAAAACACAAAACAAGGGGCTCTCCCACACACACATTTAGATACACAAATATAAAATAAAGGGCTTCCCTTGATAAGAGTGAATTTTTACTTCCTCGTCTAACCAAAGAGGGGAAAAAGTCACCACCACCAAAACCTTAATTTTCCTTAAAAAAAAAAAAGAAAATAGATCAGGGAGTTGAAAGTCTGGCAGAAGCTCTGAAATGAACTCCCTACAACAAGAAGAAACCAGTTACCTGACTGTCAGCTTACTCACTGGGAGAGGAATACAAAAAATAATGAGTTCACTTACTGATATCAGCAGCAAAATATTCCAGGAAGGATCCCGTAAAAGAATGACAACCTAAAAAGCCCAGAACAGGGTTATTTATCAGTTCAGTGAAACCTCTGAAACAAAGCTGATGGTTTTGGTGGGTTTTCTGATGCCTGTGGGAATGGATGACACCACCCAGCTCCTCCACTTACCTACTCTAATTCGATAGTCAGAAATCAGTCTAATGCACCACTCGATTTCCTGGCCATAATCTTCTTTGGCTCGTTCCTACAAAACAAGATAATGCATCAAAATCTCCTTGCAGTTTCCTGCATTCTCCCAAAATTCCACTCCTGCCACCACTTTGCCACGCAGCCCAAGAGAGGTTTTGTTGTTGGTAGAAAACCCACACGTGAAAACACAGTGAGAGCCCTAAGAAACTGCCTGGCACCCACAGACCAGGGATTCTTAGCAGCAGCCTCAGATGGGAAGAAGTGTCAAGGGATGCCATTCCCACGTCATTCCCCATTTAGCGGAGCACAAATTAGATTTAATTACTTGGCTGAGTAGAGGGAGAGTGAAGAGAGACCCGTGACGTGCCCCTACTGCTCCCACAGGGTGAGTTATACACTGTGTACACAGCTTGATACACACACATTGATGCTACTGGTGGTACTTACGATGAGATCCTGCTTTTCTTCACAATCAAAGTGCTTCAGGTTCTTAAGAGACACTGAGAAACTAGATGAAAACAAAGGAACACAGTCAGGGGAAAGAGGCAGCCCAGTTGCATCTCTGTTTACTGACTGCAATCCTTCCTGCTGCCTGAAAATTTCCTAAGGAATTCAGGAATGCAGGTTTTACTACTTTTGGTTTTGATAATAAGCTCGTTTGGTAAAAGATGCCACCGTTTTAGAAGTGTCTGGTTTTAAAACAGAACTAAAGGCAGGGCTGTGTTTCCAGGAAGATTTGAGCCTACAGGAGAGCTGGGGAGGGACTGTTTGTCAGGAAGGCTAGTGACAAGATGAGGGGGGATGGTTTTAAATTGGAAGAGGGGAGATTTAGATGAGATCTTAGGAAGAAGTTCTTTGCTGTGAGGGTGGTGAGGCACTGGAACAGGTTGCCCAGGGAAGCTGTTGATGCCCCATCCCTGGAAGTGTTTAAGGCCAGGCTGGATGGGGCTTGGAGCAACCTGCTCTAGGGAGAGGTGTCCCTGCCCAGGTCAGGGGGGTTGGAACTTGATGATCTTGAAGGTCCCTTCCAACTCTGACCATTCTAGGATTCTAAAAATAAAAAGAACAGGAACTGGGTCCCCAGCCTTGTTTCAATTCCTCACACAAGCATCAGCAGTTTCTGTGTGAGGAAGCACCGCCCACGGCTGCAAGCCCTGCCCTCCTGGACCAAGCCCAGCTCCACCCGGCAGCAGCAGCGACTGCCCTGTGCCAGGCGGGGCCAGCAGAAAACGAAAGTGTGGGACACCATCACAGCCCGGGGCACTCACCCTTTCTTCTTGTCACTCATACTCCCTTCTATGAAGAGCACACACGCCTTCCTGCGCTTCCGCTTCACGTTTTTCACCTGTTGAAAGGACAAAGTCTCTGAATTCAGAGTCCTAAGATTCTACTACCCATGCAAAGAAGTGGTTTTCTGTTGTTATTATAGAGTATATCCCACACTCGAAGGAAGTTACACAAATATGAACCTGGTCTGGTGGGAGGTGTCCCTGCCCAGGGCAGGGGGGTTGGAACCCAGTGAGGCCCCTTCCAACTCTGACCATTCTATGATTCTAATTGATGGTACAAGCTATCAGGGGGCTGTAGTAACTCTCTGCTCCCCTGGAAACATACAGGAATCCAGCCCTACACAAGCAGAGAAGGGCAAAAGCCACCCAAGCCCCCCCCACAACAGCCCCCTGGGAAGGCAGCCCCCTGCTCTTACCACTGTTGGCCAGTACGGGTACTTTCGCAATTTGCACCACACCAACATCCCTTCTTCAATTGACTGGGGTTCTAAGACGAAAAAGAAAGTAAGTTTTCTTTAAAAAAAAAAAATGTATGCCCTCTCACCCACCTCCTTTCAGGAGTTTCACTTCACTGCTTTTACAGGTATCAGCTGAGGTGACAGGACGAGCCCCCAGCCCCCAAAACACAGCACGGGTGGTTGTGAGCACAGGAACTCGGGCAGTTCAGCCCCAGGCCCTTGCCCAGATTCACAATGATCCACATTTCAAACTGGTTAGAAAAAACCTCTGGGACATCCAAGAAAGACTCTTTGTTCCAAGCCTGAGTCCCTTCCCAGAAAGGCTGGGCTCTGTTATCAGAGTTTGTCAACCAACAAGAAGCACACACCCCCTACGAGAGCACACTGATGGCGGGTGAAGGAGTTCCACACACTGACATCTCACCTTGATGTGACAAAATACTAGGAAGCTCTTCATCCTCCTCATCTTCATCTACCAGAGCTGAGAGGCGAGAGAGACTCTCTGGGTAAATGATCTTTGGAGACAGGCCAGATGATTCCAGTCCTACCAACAGGAGCAAGCACCAGTGTTTGTCAGCGGGGAACAGTGATTAGAGAACCCCTGTCAGCTTCAGCCCAGGTGAAACAGAGCTGGGAAGTAACACACACACACACAGACACCCCGGCAGCAACCACAGACACTCTCAATTCTCCACCGAGGGAAAGGCCTAATCATCTGAATATAAGGTGAAAAAGGGAAAGGGAGAAGAATAGGATTATTTGAGGACTCCACACCAGCTTGTTCCTTTACACAATATTCAGGAAGTCTAGTGACAGGACGCGGGGGAATGGTTTTAAACTGGAAGAGGGGAGATTTAGATGAGATCTTAGGAAGAAGTTCTTTGCTGTGAGGGTGGGGAGGCACTGGAACAGGTTGCCCAGGGAAGTTGTTGCTGCCCCATCCCTGGGAGTGTTCAAGGCCAGGCTGGATGGGGCTTGGAGCAACCTGCTCTAGGGAGAGGTGTCCCTGCCCAGGGCAGGGGGGTTGGAACTGGATGATCTTTAAGGTCCCTTCCAACTCTGACCATTCTAGGATTCTATGACATTGGCAAGTCCTCTGGTGAATTACTGCCTAGCACAGGCTCCCAACACAAAACCCTCAACACCTCCAGACAGCCCAAACACCTCACTCGTTTTTAGCCAGTACTAAAGCGACCACACTTTGTGCTCCTCCAGACCTTTTAAACAAAAGAAATTAAAATCAGCAATTTAAGAACCCCGTTCACAAAAGCCACACAACACCCCAAGGTGTGCAGTGGTGCCCAACACCCAAAGGGGGTGAAATCCTCCCACCCCCAAGTGCTGCGCCCACCTTCATCTTCCTCAAAGTCAGGCAGCTGAAATGGCCTCACTTTATCCATAACCACGTGGGAAATGTTCTTATTTTCCTCCTCCTCATGCTGAGAGGGGCCGCTCTCAGAAAGCGGCTCATGGTTGGAAGGCCCAGATGAAGATTCAGGACAATTCCTGCATTTCCTTTTCCTGTAGGAGGACAGAGTCTCTTGTTCCCCATTAACCCTTTTTAGCCCCCCTGGCTGTTTTCTTCCACCCAGCTGCTTGACCAGACTTTCACTCTCACTACTGATACTTTTTTCCAAGTCATCCGAGGCACTTTTACAAGAGGAATCCAGTAACGTCCTTCTGGGCTGACTCCTGGTGTTGGCCCTTTTGAGAGGCACCTCCGTGCCGGCCTCGCAGGGGACAGGCAGCAGAGACCCCTCCTCAGCCCAGGACAGGGCTTCATCCCCGGGGGAATGGTCCATACGCAAGGGAGGTGATCCTGCACCTCTTTGTCTTTTTCTTCCTTCCTCACTTTTTTCTTCTTTTCCCTTAAGGGATTCTTTATTTCTCGTTTGGGACTTGCCCTTCTTCTGCCTTGGGAGGGATTTTGATTCTGGCGTTTTGCAGTGTTGATTGTCTGAGTTTGAGGTAAGACACAAGTCCCCAGTATCATGCACAGAAGGGTTTGTTCCTGTTTCGTGCACTTCAGCATCCTCTTCCAGGAGGAAGTCAGTCTCCTGGGTTTGGGGTTTGGCACCAGTCTTCAGCCCAGGGCTATATTTTTGTTCTCTTTTCTTCTTGGAAGTCCCAGGCACCAACTTTTCTTCAGAGTGACAGGGCGACCGACATCTCCGTACGGGGGTAGATGAGAGAGATCCCGCATCGTTGTCCCAGGATAACTGGGTGTTTGGCCCTTCTTCTGGAAAGGGCTCTTCTCTGGGGGAGATGCTTTGATTCAAAATATCCAGAGCAATTTTAAGAGAACAGCGATATTTCAGTTCCTCTGCAACCTCACTCGAATCATTCCTTTGATCTGATGAAGAACATACAATAAGTGCAATGAGCTTTCTTCATATATATGACATTTTATTTAGAGTATATTGCTAAAGATGCAAGTTAACACTTAAATCATCCCCACAATATAGAGGGACACACAAAGTGCAAGCTTCCAACGCCCTGTTTTGATCCAAGTACAAAGAAGCTCCTTCACTGTCCCTTCCAATGAGCCAAATTTACCAGAATCAGACTGACAGATGGCCCTTCCTGCCCCCAGGAAGAAAGGAGATGAAGAGATGCCCCGTTCCTTGGTGTAATCGGGTCTTATCAGTCTGAGAGCAAACAGTTTTCTGAACAACGTGCTGTTAATCTCAGAGTTCAGTTGGCTAGAAGAGGCCCAGCTAAACCAGGAAAATTGTATAACAGAAAATCGGTTCATTTTACCTCAAACCAGGACACAAGGGAAGGGCAAAAGCAGCTGTGACAACATTTAGTTGATTTTCAAGTCTTACAGATGGAACAGAATGAAGAGGAAAAAAACGCAAAAAACTCACCATCCCCCAAGTTGATTTTGCTTTTTTTTGGTATCTTTCACACCAGAACACACACAAGGCAGCAACTGCTCTGCCATCTCCTCACCTAAGCTGGAGGCGATGTTTTCGATACGCTCCTCCTGCAGCGGCACAGCGTCTGCACAGCTCACACTGATCCTGAAAACCACAGCATCAATGAACACAACCAACCAACCCAAAACCACACAGCATCAGACATCACCCACAGCAGCACCCTGCTTTCACCTGGCAGGAGTTTTTGGGAGGTGATTCTCCCCCTCTACTCTGCGCTTGTGAGACCCCACCTGGAGTCCTGTGTCCAGCTCTNGGGGTTGGAACTTGATGATCTTGAAGGTCCCTTCCAACTCTGACCATTCTAGGATTCTATGATTCCCCCCAGAGCCTGCACTTGTTAGCAGAACTGAAGGAAAAGAGAGGAGATGGAGAGTGCCTGAGCTTCCAGTCTGTTGTTCATGGCTGCTCCGTGAGAAGTGCAGCAGGATTTGGGTGATCAGTGACCTCATCTCACAGATCTCTTCAGATACAGGGATCACTGCAACTTCTCTTCCTAAAGCTCTGAGAGGGCAAGCATGGAAGAATGAAGAAGGGATACTTAACTGTTTCTTCAAGCCAAGTATTTCAACTTTAAAAGATGTCTCCTTTTTGTTTTTAACAGATGCTTTCCTGCCAATGCCAGTTTTGCACAAAACCTAGGTTAAAGAGAAAAAACGTGTGTTTAAAATCCTTGAGTGAGTCTGTGAGGCCACAGGACAGATGCAACATCAGAACATTTTTGATGTAAACACTACAGGGCAGAGTGTGCTGTGCCACAGCTTCGGGTTGCAGGATCAGCTTCTCTACAGACCAGCTCTTTTCGAAAGCACAGACGTGTTTGCTCAGAGCTCTTACTGCTCCCTCTCCTCCGTTCCTAAGTTACAGCCACAAACCTCCTCTTGTTTGTGTGTTTGCTTTACCTTTGCTGGCCATAAACGCTTCCTCCACGTGCAGAGAACATACTCCTGATCTGTCATGGTTGTGTTTCACACAGAAAAGGAAAACTCCAGCGTGCTCTGAAGAAAAAAAGAATAAGAGTTATGCAACGCTGGGTCCGTTTTTGTCTTCTGGGTTGCTTTTTCTTTAAAAAAGGAAATACAAGACTTCAAAAGAACACAGATTATTACAGTTTTATCTTTGATATCATGGGACAGTGCAGGAATATGAAATATTAGCAGCTGAGTTTAAATCAAATGAACTATTTGGAGTTAATGACTTAGCGTTAGGCCACAACAACGTGCCGCTTGCACAGGGGTTATTTAGCATCAATTTTCTTTGATCCGAGCCACCAATAACCCATGGGCCTTCACAGGCCTAACGTTACTTTGCCTGTATTCTCCAAAATCAAGCTCAAATAACGAGCCACACAACATGGGCAGGACTCAGAAAACACCGAATATCACAAATCGGCAGGAGAAGGCTGCTGTGGGCCCAGGCTACCGGATCCCCACCGCTGATAATCCACGTAATTTACAACTATTTGTGCAATTTACAACTATAACCCCAGCCAGAGTCTTCAAGGTTCCTGAAGGCTTTAAAGGCCTTATGAAAAACCCACGGAGAAGAGGAAAATAGACCCACAGAGAAAAAAGGACAAAATAAACCCACGGAGAAGAAAATAAACACCCCCCTCCTAAACTCACATGGCAGAAGCCTCCGGTCCCCACGGCGCGCTGAGGGCGGTCCTGCCACCACAGGGACAGCAAGAACCAGACGGTAAAACGACAGCGAAATGGCCGGGCCGCAGGGTTTGGGGGCGCTGAGGTAACCCTCCCCTCCCCCCCACACCGGGGCCCACCCTGAGGTAACCACCAGGACCCGCGTACTGGACCTGGTGCCCCCGAGCAGGGGGCCTCCCTGCCGNTGCGACGGCGGCAGCCAATGGGAGGGCCCCGCTGAAGAGGCAGGCACCGCCCTCCCGCCTCCAAAACACAATGGCCGCAGCCAATCAGAGCGCCGGCTCTGCACCTCGCCCCGCCCTCCTGGCACGCCTTCTAGTGGAAGGTTGGGCGGGGCGCTCCGCCCACGCGGTGGCCATGCTCTGTGGCGTCACTTCCGCTTTCTGCCGGCTGGGGGCGGGGAGTTGTGTTATTAGCTGTCATTATTTAGCGTTTTTATTTTATTAATGTTGATTATTTAGCATTTTTGTGCTGTTAATGTTGATTGTTTTGTGGTTTTGTGTCATTAATGTTGATTATTTAGTTTTATCGTGTTATTAGTGTTGATTATTTAGTCTTACCGTGTTATTAATGTTAACTATACAATCTTTTTGTGTTATTAATGGTAATTATTTAGTCTTATTGTGTTAACTCTGCTTATGTTCTCATCCTCTGGTTTCCTTGTTTATCCCTAATTCCCGAGGGAAAAACACGGTTTCGGGTGAGGGAATGATCATCCATCCCAGTGACAATAAATTATCCCGGAGGCTTCAAACCCAGACAGACACCATGAGGGATCGGCCTTTATTTCGCTTCAATCACTTCACGGGCCCTGGTTTCCTCAGGGAACACAGGCCCTGATCGAAGGGGCTGGTTTGTGTTTCCCTTAAAGTAAAATAGAGGGAAGATCACAGAGTTTTTTGGGTGGGAAGAGACCCCAGCTCCCCCCAGTGCCACCCCCTGCCCCGGGCGGGGACACCTCCCACCAGCCCAGGTTGCTCCAAGCCCCATCCAGCCTGGCCTTGAAACCCCCCAGGGATGGGGCAGCCACAGCTTCTCTGGGCAACCTGGGCCAGGGTCTCGCTGCCCTCAGGGGGAAGAATTTCCTCCCAAGATCTCATCAAACCTCCCCCTTTTCAGGTTAAAACCCTTTCCCCTCATCCTAGGGCTCCCCTCCCTCATCAGGAGCCCCTCCTCAGCTTTCCTGGAGTCCTTTCAGGGACTGGAAGGGGCTCCAAGGTTTCCCTGGAGTCTTCTCCAGGATAAACCCCTCCTGAGCATTTTTAGCTCTTGAGTTCTGAGAAAAACAGTGAAAACTGAGCCCACAGTGTGACGGTTGATACTTTATTAGCTGTCTATGCTTCTTTATAAATGCCTGCAACATCAGAAATGTCCCCGCTCTACTGAAGTAGGAAGTTCCTGAAACACATTCTGAAAACACCACACAGACCAACCGGCACCTCCTGTTCACTCTCTCCCAGGAGCACGTTTGTCTTTTCTTCTACCTTTAAAAGCCCTGATATTCATGGAATAACACTTTGTTGACACAACATAAGAGGCAAACTCCTTTTCCTGCTCACAGTTTTCCCACAGGTGCCTTCTGTCGCTGAAGACACCCCCTTGTTACACACTGGTACCTAATTAATACCTTATCTCCCGTTATCCTGCAGTTCTGCGGGCAGGACAACCTTATTCCACATTTCCCAGCATCGGGTCCTGCTTCACAGGCTCCGGGTGTGTGGAGCGCTCCGGCCTGGTCCTGCAGGCCGTTTAAATAAGTATTTAAATAATTTATTGTCAAAGGATAATGTTTTTTCCAATTAAAACAACCCTCCTGGACATGCCATCTCCCCTCCGCGTCTGGCTTTATGAGCACAAATGGGCTTCGTGGGGAATGGATCAGCCCTTGCACACGGTGTTTATGGTTTCTGCTTGTGCTGTCGATAAATACGAAGTTCCTCGTGTTGTGTTTGCCTGCCTGCTGAGCCCAACGTCCCTCACGCCAGCTCTCAGCTCCGGCAAAATTCTTGGGGAGCAGCCACCTGGCTTTCTGTAATCCCCCTTGTGGAATATGGCTTTTCCTCTCTGATCACTCCTTCCGTAGTTCACAGAATCCCAGGGTGATGTTGGGACAGGAGGGACCTCTGGAGATCATCTCCTCCAACCCCCACCCAGGGCAGGTCCCACAGGAACGTGTCCAGGTGGGGTTTGAATGTCTCCAGAGGTGGAGACTCCACGACCTCTCTGGGCAGCCTTCTTCACCCTCAAAGGGAAGAAATTCCTCCTCAGGTTGAGATGAAACTTTTTATGTACAAGTTTGTGCCCGTTCCCTCTTCTCTTCTCCCTGGGCACCGCAGAGAAGAGCCTGGCCCCATCCTCCTGACACCCACCCTTGAAGTATTTCTAGGTGTTGATCAGAAAACAACAACAAAAATACTAACTAATAAAACAGTTAAATCTGCAAACGCTTACCCTGTGACTCGGTAAATAACTGCCTTAAAAATTTTCTTTTTTTGAAGTTTGTCAACTGATTTCATTAGTCTTAAAAAAAATACAAAAAACCCCACCAAACCGAACCCAAAAATATCTATAAATTCCTTGTTCTCACTCAGGAAACGACAGCACCGTCACGTGTTACAAAGTCTACAACGCGCCGTAGAAAGAGTTGCATTGTTCTTCCTTAAAACTGGGGCTGGAAATCCCAACCCGGAATGCCGAGGCGGAGGAGCCGGCATTCCTGGTTCCTCCCGACCCTTCCACCACCACCTCCACCAGGAATCCGGCGGAAGGTGGGAACAAAAGAAACCTTGAGGAGAGAATGTGGAACCAAAGCACAAATCAGGCAGAGGGTCGTCTGTCCTCTAGAGATAATAAAGGAACTACTATATATATATATATATTATTATTTTTTTTCCCAGTAGGATCAAACAGCTGGGTTCAAAGGCTCCTACTCGCCTGGTGGAAGAGGGCAGACTTGGCTGGGTCTGGGAGGGGGAACACGGGCAGAGCTGATCCAGATGCGCCCTCCCCCCTTCAGCAAA
>VXBW01005344.1:15284-39383 GCA_013400375.1 Thinocorus orbignyianus
TCCGTTTCCATTCATTCGTTAAAAAAAAAAAAAAAAAAAAAAAAAAAAAAAAAAAAAAAAAGGAAAAAAAAAAAAAAAAGAAGAGATGCAGAGGAGACAGGTGTCAGTACCGGGGGGGTGGCAACACGAGGGGGCAGAAGCAGAGCCCTGCTGTGCTGCGGACCTGGCCCTGCTCAACCTTTGGGGCTCCTCTGAGATCACTGGAGACACGGAAGCCCCAGGTTTCCCCTCTGCCCAGTTCATCCTGAACCGGCCCCTCCACCCTGGCCTTTGGCTCCTAAATGTTTCCAACCGGGGCCGGACCTTCTGGGTACAGGCACAGGCCAGGGGAGGGATGGAAGAGAGATGCAAGTATCACACCACCAGCCTCTGGACACTGGTGTTCCAGTGCAAGGCTGCTTTAGAGAGGCCGTAAACCCCTCCACAGCCCCTCCTGCGGGCACAAGGTTCCTTCTAAACCCTGGGTTTCAACATGCAGTCACCCTGGAATTTCCAACGGGGCCAGCACTGCCCAGGGGCACACGAGCCCGTCCGAGTCCCAGGGTTAACGGAGACAACTCTACGGCCTGTCTCCTCCTCGCTCCTGCAGCAGCTCCGCTGCGTGTCCGCACACACACACGCACACAGCAGGGCACCTCGGGAACCTCTGTGCCAACCCACGACCCTGCCTGGGCCCCTAGAGAAGTCCTCGGAGGTGGGATCAGGACGTGACAACTGGCCTAGGCTGGGATGAGGCAAAGCCAGGGGAGCATCCTGGCTCTGCACCCTCGCTCCCCCGAGAGCAGCGCAGCGCAGGCTCCCCCTCTCCCCGCATCCATACGGCACCACGGCGGGGTTAGGGGAGGGCCAGCAGCATACGCACCGTTCCTTTTGGGGTGTTGCCATCAGCCTGCAGGTTGAGGAAGGGGTTAGTCTGTGCTGTGAGGACGGGCGGGATGCCTGTCCCCGAAGCCAGGAGGCTGTTGCCGGGAGCGTTGAGCGGTGGGGTGGCCTGGGGGGCCAGGAGGGCATTGCTAGGGTTGAGCTGCTGGGGGGAGAGGGATGCCATGAGGGAGCTGCTGCTGGGGGGCGGCGGAGGGGCCGAGGTCATCAGGGCGCTGGTGCTGGAGTGCAGGGGGGCTGAGGTGGCCGCCAGGAGGCTGGTCATGGAGAGCTGGGATGAGCTGGTCATCTGCAGCCGCTGCAGCTCCCTCTTCTGCTGGATTTGCTGCATCATCTGGAACACCAGGGCCTGCTGCTCCTGCCGGGAAGGGTGAGGGAGAGATGTCAACGGAGGGGGACAAAGGGCTCAGAAGGAGGTGACAGAAAGGTGCCACACGGGCACACTCCATCCCAGGCAAAGCTACTGAGGACAGGGAAGAAGTCCTCTTGATCATATCTCCGTAGGTAGAGAGGGACTGTCTGTCTTGTGTTCATTAACAGCTTGTGCTTATGACCTTTCCAACCCTGTTGGTTCCACAAGTGCAGGATGAGCCAACCCCACCTGCAGGCACACAAACCTCCTCAGCTCCTTCCAATCCATCAACCCACAGGTTTTAAGTCTGTGGCATTCCCTAACCTTAATTTCTAGATTGGCTGGTAATTTCCTTCCCCAGCCCACCCCGCTTCCCAGCTAGCCCTGACCAGGGTGAGTGTAGGTGAGTCCCAGGGGGAACAAGGGTTCACCTGCACCCAGAGGGACGCCCTCGAATCCAACCAAACCGTGGAAATCACTATAGCAACAATCGACCAAGGCAGCTGGCTGAGAGCTGACATTGTTCCCGTACCCACAGGGATGCAGCTGATGACACGGTGACATCAGCCGCTGGAAAGAGAAGCCCTTTGAAATTTGCTTTTCCCGAGTTATAAATAGCCTGACCCAGAAATCTATCCAAAGCAACGGGGGCCAAGTTCACGGGAGGTATAAACCAGCACAGCTCCATTGACGGGAAGCGCCGGCGCTGCCGTGCAGCCCCGCCGCGGGGAGGGACACCAGAGAGGCTTCTGCAGGGCAAGTGGATGCAGCTCCTACATGCTCCGGGGCTTGTTCACCACCTCCCCCAGCAGCCAGCCCCACCACAGCCTGGCACAGGGCGGCTCTTCTACCCAGGAGGATGCAGGCAGAGAGCCAAGATCCTCAGAACAGCTGCCTGATCCCTTTTCCAACGCCAAAGTCCTCACCCACCTACACAAGTCCCCCTGGCATCTCCAGTTCTCCACCTCGGGGTGCCCAGATGGGGCTCGCCTGCCTCAGGACCAGGCAGTTTGGTGCTTTATCTCTTTCTAAGCTCAAGCAACGTCCTCAAGTGAGTTCCTCTTCTCCTGTGGATGCCAGAACATCTGCAAGCCCAGAACCCAGCGTGCTCACGGCAGCAGGAGTGGACATGACTTGCATTCAGAGATGGTTGGAGGAGGTGACAGCACTCCTGATTTTCCAGTGGCTTAGTGTTACCATGTCCTCACACTCCCAGGATGTGGGAAACCCAGATTAAGTTTTTGGTTTTGGTTGTTTTTTTTTTCCTTTGTAAGAAAAAGATCAAATCCCCATCGCCCTCCCTCCAGGAGGTGCCGCACCTTCCTGCCTAAAGCTTTTCTCCTCACTCCACCCTCAGCAGCCCGGAGCCACAGAAAAAGCAGCCCCGTGGGCAGAGGATTCACAGGAAGGAGGGAACCCTAAGTTTTGCTCTCTGCTCCAAAGAGTTCCCATTAAGGAGCTCATCAGATAAAAGGTGCCAGCGGGCACACTTACCGGATTAAGTGGCTGGGAAGTCAGGAGCTGCTGGAGCTGCTGGAGCTGCTGCTCGTGTTGGTGCAAGACGTGCCGCTGCTGCTCCGTCAGGGGACTCAGGCTGGGCACGCTGCGAGGGGAAGAAGAGGGCAGGGAATGTCAGAGCAGCTCGTCTTGATCCTGCATCCGTAGGGTCCATCTCCCCTCCCTCCCTCCTTCCCGGGGCTGAGCTTCTGCTGGAGGGGGCAGGGCTGTCCCCCGAGAGCCCCCCTGTCCTCACCTGCTCAGGCTGGTGGAGAGCTGCAAGGTCGGCGGCCCGCTCGCCTGCGTCAGGGCGCTCGGAGGCTGGGCGGCCTGAGCTCCGTTCAGATTCCCCAGGATCCCGTTGATGGGCATCTGCTGGCCTCCCGCCAGGGTCCCCATCAGGCCGTCCACCATGGGCACCGTGGAGAGGCTGTGGCTGGCAGCGGTGCCTCCCCCCAGCCCGCTGCCTGCCACCCTGGCCAGGCCATTCACCTGCTGCACCCCGGGCAGGGGTAGCGAGGCAGGACTCTGCTGCAGCATGGGCAGGGGCGGAGGAGTGCTGTGGAAGGACAGGGAAGAGCTGCTCCTGCTGGGGCAACCTGAATGAGGGTCCTGGGGGAGAAACGGACATAAGAGCATCGGACTGGGGCAGCTTGTGAAAGGTCAGCTCAGCTCCAGGGGTGCTTTGGGCTGGAGCTGGAGGTGGGAAGGGGTGGAGGGAGGGCTGTGAGTGCAGGTGTATGCTCAGAAGGGTCCCAGAACTCAGACATGCTTTGCTGGATCTCTAGAAGCATTCTCAGCTCATGCTCCCAGCCTCAGTGCTGAGATGAACTGAGGAACAGGGAAAGAAACCTGATTTCTGGGCTACGAGGGCTTTATGAGCTGGGTTTCAAGTCAGAGTCCTGGGACTGTGCTGCTCTGTTCCCTCCCCAAATCCCCTCCCCGGGCGGCGGGCGGACGTGGTGGCCAGTGTACCTCGGAGGAAGTGGAGAGCGAGTTCTCGATCCCGAAGCTGTTCTTGCAGGGGGGGCTCTTGCTGATGCTCAAGGAGTCGTTGTTGCAGACTGTACGGAGGGAAGAAGTGAGGCCGCAGAGTCAGGGGTGGAGCCTGACGTTGCCACAGCAATAGCGAGGGACAGAGAGATAAATGGGTCAGATGGTCCCCACTGTGACCCCCCTCCTGCCCACCCCAGGCCACCGCGACGAAAGGGGGACAGGGCGATGCTCCCCACCGGTCCCCTCACCGTTGGGAGGCAGGATGTACTGGGCCTGGCTGCCTGGGCCGTTGCTGCTGGTCACCACGGGGAAAGGGACGGAGAGCTGGACGTTGAGGAGCTGCAAACGCTCCTTCTTGGCCGTCAGCGTCATGATCTGCTCCTGCAGCCGCTGGTTCTCCTTCTGCAGCGAGTGCAGGGCTTTGAGCATTTCTACAACTGCAGGGAAGAGAAACGGGAAAGGGGGACAGGGGATGGAAGAAAGAGGGGAAGGGGATGCACAGGAGAAACCACAATTAGAGCACACTGGGGCAAGAGGCTGGCCCCACATCGCTGTCCCACTGCCAGCTACTCCCCCATGGCACAGACAAGGGCTTTGTCCCCCACCCGGCTCCTTTGCCTGTGGGCAAAATCCCAGCTGGCTCCCACACAAACATGCACAAGGACCTCTCCTCCTGCAGCCCGTGCCCCGGGTGACTCACTGTTTACGCCGGCTTCGCCGTTGCCCTGCTTCTCCAGGAGCTGCTCGATGTTGGGGGTGGCCTGGGGGACATTCTCCAGCTGCCCACTGCTGCTGCAGGACACCGTCTGGTCGAAGAGGGTGGGCAGGCTGCTGATGGGGGACCTGGGGAAGGATTAGGGGAACATCAGCAATGCTTCCCTAGTCTGTACCTTCCCTCCTCTGCTCCCTTCTCCCCACATCTCATCCCACTCACACCGGGAGTGCCTGCATCCCTCCCAGCCTCACCATCCCTCTGCTCCACATCAGAAGAGCCCTCCGTTCCTGTTAGCCCCGGCTCATACTGGAAAATCAAAGCTGTCTCCTCAATTCCCATCCCACCCCTAACCCCAAGGAGGAGGGAAGGACCTGCCTCCACTTCCTCCATTCTCTTTCCCTTCCCTTTCCTTGCTGTGTCATCCCACAGCATCCCGGGGTACCGATCATGGAGACACCCCCCTCCTGGTGCCGGGAGGACTCCTGAAGGACACTCACATGGAAGAGAGACTCTCCTGGGGCGACGTCCCTCGGCAGCCAAAACTGCAGTCTTCCAGGTCAGGCTCTGGGTGGGGAGAGGGACAGAAAGGGACAGTGTTCATAGGCGTCCAAAGCCCTCGCAGGTCGCCCGGGTTTGTCACCCGTGGGTCCCCACTAGATGGGAGCACCGAGCAGCGCAGGGCCCGCGGCATGGCATGGGGGCTCCCCCCGCCGTGGGAGGGGCCCCGTGTCATTGCGTGTCATCCTGTGTCACGCCGGGAATGAGAGGGGGTTGGGAGTGGCGGTGTCACCCTGGGAAGGTCACCCCCTCCACCCCCTTCACCCCCTTCCTCAGGGGGAGCTGCCCAAATGGGGCGGTGGGGATGGATGCGGGAGCAAGTCCCGCTCCCTCCCCAGCCCCGCAAAGCCCAGGGATGGGCAGAAAGAAGCTTTGCTTTTAGCTGGAAAGCTGCTGGGGATGGAGGGACACACAGACAGACACACAGACACTTTGCTGAGCCTGCCAGGATGAATCAATCCTCTGCCCAAGCCCCTCTCAGCTCTCCCGAGCACAGCCCTCTGCCTCCAGCATCCCTCCCCGCATCCCAGCCGGGCTCCTCCAAAGCCTTCCAGATGCTCAGCTCCGTTCTAAAGAGTTCAACTAAGTGTTTCGGGGTCCACAAACGACCCCCACACAACCACCCTTCCATCCCAGGGAGCTGGGACGCCGCGGTGCTGGGGACAGAGCCAGGATATTCCCCATCCAAGGAGTAATCAAGAAGGGAATTATATTTATCTGCCATTTGCTTCCCATCCCCAGAGCCTGCCAGCCCGTCAACACACGTTCCCCTCGCTCTGGGACGTGTCAGATGTTGTGACTCCAGCCTGCACCAGCTGGCTGACTTGCCCCTCCTCTTCTTCACACAAAAAGAGACATTTCCAATGTGCAAGAATCCAGGAAGTCTCCTGCAGGGAACGCTGTGATTTACAGTGTGATGCCCTGAGCAGGGCATTAGTTATTGGCGGTATTTTCCACTGCCGAGAACAAGCAAACACAGCTGCTGTTCAGCAGCTCCCACAGACAGGTACGAGCGGGTTCCTCCCTCCTTCATCCCTGTGGGAATCTCCTTCTGCCCATCAGCTGCAACTGGTCCACCCTTCTGGGAGAATCCTCTTCTTCCTGGAGGTACCAGTCAACAGTAGTCCCCCGGTACAAGACACCTTGTGGAGACAAGTCTTGATTTCAGGGACCCCACAAGGCATGAAATCTTCCCAAATTCTCCAACAGGAGCAGTCAGACCATGGCAGAGCTCCTTAGTACTGCTTCCATCCAAGGATCACCTAAACCCTTGGAAAAACAGCCACAGCCCACCACGTGCAGCCCTTTTCCAACCCAGTAAATACTCAGCTCAGCTCTGACTGCCTGCTTGTTACCGTCACATTCCCTGCTCACAGCCCAGGGAGTGCACACACACACACATATATTCTGGCTTTCTGAAACAGTCCCAGGCTCCACATTCAATTATCTCCCGGCCAACACCACCCTGTTGGCTACGGAGCAGGGAGATGACTGAGTTATCACCCAGAGACAGCACTTTCCACGGCAGCAAGTCAGGAGACAGAGGCTTGAAGACAACTAGAGAAGATAAATACACTTGGCCTGTCACCGTGATGAGGCAGGATCCAGGACAAGCCGTGGGAGGAAGAACTAGACACAGTGGCTGAGGGAGTGGGAAGATAAGAATCAGACTCCTTGTACTGCCAAAGGCACCCTGGTATCAACCCGCAGCAGCGATAACAGTTTCTCAGTTCCCCCGTCTGTAAGACCGGGTAACACCGTTTCCCTCTGTCACATTCAAATTGGGAAAAGCTCAAAGATTACTGCAAGGGAAGCTCCATCTCCAGCGGGATCTGGCTACACAGACACTGTCAGGAAAGATAATCTGAATTAAAGGCAAGGCAGGATTACCCAAAACTTCACCACAACCCTGCCAAAGACTTGAGATTCAAGCAGCCACCATGCTTTTAAGTGAAAATTGGGCCATACGGGAGGTTTAATGAGCGTTAATGAATCCCTCTGCAGAACTCCAGCAGGAGGAGACAGGGCTGAGCAAACCTTACATGGGACAAGAGGCAGGAGGAGTTCCCATCGCTGCCCGGAACTGGACGAAACACACCCTGAAGCTCGTAAGATCCCAGTCAAACACAAAGGGCAACCTTGGAAATGGAAACTATGGATCAGGCCTTTTTTTTTTCCTTTTGTGAGCACTTTGTCTGTTGGATTTTGCCTACATGATTCATTTATTAGTAGCCGCGGGGCTGGAAGAGAACGCAGGCTGCCGCGTTGTGCCTGAACCACGGAGCTATTCCTGAGGGTTGAGCGGCTTCCTCCTCCTGTCAGCACCTTGCCAAAACACCAGGAACAACGGGAAAGCAGCACCAAGTCAATCGCTGGGAGGGAAGAATATCCCTTTGAATCATCCCCTTCTCTCCTGAATTCCAGGTGACTGACTCACTTCTGCCTCACAGCTCCCGTGACACAATTCCCACTGGGCTTGGCGGCGCAGTTCCCATCCTGTCGCGCTCCAGAGTCAGAAGGTGCTGGCAGGGCCACGACAGACAAAATGCCACCAGTGACAGGCGGACGGACAGACAGAGAGACAGACAGGCCCCTTCCCTGGGCTTGCAAAGGTCACATGTAAGCGCAGGTGTTGGTTCATGCTTTGCATGCAGGCATGCACACTCGGTAAGGAAAATAAGGGCAGGCTGGTGTCAGATCATCCGGAGAACTCGGAGCCAGCTCCAACAAGGACCCTGGGCTTTAAAGTGTTTGTCACCCAGCGTGACACCAAACAGGGTTCTGCCTCCCAGGAGGAGCTGCCTGATGTTTCTGGGCTAGGGGAGCACGAGACAGTTGCACTGCTAACTGCAACGGCTGAAAATCAGGAGGGTGCTTTTTGTTCAGCTACTGGTGCAAAACAAAACACAAAAAACCCTCAGAAAAACTCCCAACAACAACAACAAAAAACATCAGTTCCATTCTGTTTTGGGGGAAAAGGAAAAAAGAAGAAGAAATCTTATGACGCTTCGAATTTCCTGCTTATTAACCAGGCAGTTTTCCAAAAAAAATGAATTTGCCTTGGTGGGAAAAAATGAGCAGTTGTAAGTGATTCAGTATTGGCACGTTCATGTTTGGAAGTTGAAACAGTGGATTTTGTTGCCTTCATGACAAAGCCACAGGGGAAGGGTGGAAAATAACTCAAAACAGAAATGGAAGATGAACATTACGAGTGTGAGATATCCCTCATGTAAAAAAGAAACAAAAAACAACCCAAAACAACAGAAAACAAAGCCCCAACAAAAACTCAGAAGCCCAGTAGTTCGCACTGGGTTTGTACTGCTTCAGTGTGTAAAAAGACAAGAAATTCTGGTGGGAAAGGACCTAAATTCTTGCACTTTTCTAGCACGTGTCCAGGGACACACACTGTCCAACGGACACACCAGCAGATGTGCTTTTCCAGGATTTCAAGCCAGCACTTTGTCAGGGCAAGCACAAGCACCCCCTGCTTGGGGAAAAAGCCACTGTCCCTCTCTCCTAGCCCCGGGATGGGAACAAGCAGGGAAGGCAGCTGGAGAACTATGGATGCAGTTGTCTCCACTCTTCCAGGGAGACCCCCTTGGGAAGTCCAAACTCACATACCTTCTGATTCACGTACCTGCCCGGCTGCTTTCCGACTGATTTAAGAGCGGGTTGATTGATAGCCCAGACGTGAGGGGGCTTCCAAAAATATGTGAGGAAGGGAGACTGAACGTTGAACCTGCCAGTGAGAACACCTACATGGCAAAACAAGGAGGGAGAGAGAGAGAAATGACTTCTCAAAAGTACAAGAGGAAAATAACTTCATTATTCCATCTCCTCTTGAACCCAGCTTGCTCAGAGTGTTAAAAATATCTCCTTGGAAGTCTCGCTAGACAGTTGAAATCTTCCCAGCCCCGTCTCACAGCCAAGAGGGCTGAATGAGCCATGTTAACACCGAGGCTGTAAAACTCACTCTCTCCTCCCTGTAAAACACCTCTCACACTGAGCTCCCGACAAAGGACAAGGCTCCGTCTCCTGGCACACACACAGCCCACCCAGCTGGGATGCCTGAGCCCTCCCACCACGTTATCTGCGCTGCAGAGCCAAGGTAGGGCTGGCACTGGTGGCAGGATCCTGTTGAGCAGCAGGGGACAAGCAGCACGGGGACAGCCAGGCCTCTGCTACCTGACCACTGTCTGCATTCTCCTTACAGTCACTGGAAAGCAAGGCATCCTTCCCAGTTGCAATTTCTCCCACCCCAAAACAAGCTGCTGAGAAGCACAATTGCCTACATCTTTCTAGCAACTCTAAAAGAAGCTGTGGTCGGCAGCTCTTCTCTGAACTGAAGGAAGAGTTGCTGTTCCCAAGTGGAAAAAGCAACCCTTCTGTGCCCACTGCTCTGGCACGGGTTCTCCTGAATTACAGGCCCTCTCCTGGTCCTGATGTTCTTACCTGCGTGGTGGAGATCGAGGAGGAGGAAGCTGGGATGGTGCTAGCGAAGGGAGATCGGTTGAGCTGTGGGAGAGACGAAGTACCCTGGTGTGCCAGCAGGCTGGAAGAGAGGGGTGTACTGCAGACAGCTCTGAGCACTCCGCCCCCGTGGGAAATAGGGTCCTTGTTACTGGTGTAGATCCCTGCAAGGGGAGGAGACGTGTTAGAGAGCCACGCTCCCCTCCCGTGGCCTGCAAGCAGCTGGTTTTCTGCCGGGCTTCATCTCAGAAGGGAGGGTGGCACGGATGCACGAGCCCAAGTGGAACTTCAGCATCTTGGAGCTGGGCGTGCAGCGAGGGTGGTCACAGCCCAAAATCCTTCTGTCAAAAGGTATCACAACCTTTTCCAGCTTTCCTCCTGTCCCCCCTTCTCGTTTGCCACACACACCTTGAGAAATCACAGCACAGAGCGACTCACCGAAGACACAAGTCAGTGGCAGAAGGGGGAGGTGGACTCAGAGAGCCCCACTCTGCTGCCCGTGCTGGTCAAGAGACCACACTCTTGCTGAGCTAACCTGTCCCCCCAAACGATGCCCAGGGGTGATGGTGGTGCTCAGACAGATAAATGAAGAAGAAAGGATGAGGAGAGAGCTGCTGTGGAGGGAGAGGAAGGTCTGACCTCTCCATGGCTTAGGCAGGCAACGGAGGCATTGCCCAAAGCTGGGACCCTCCAAGCCCTGCCAACATCTCTCCACAAGAGAAGAAGGGAAGGATAAGCAGGCAGGAGACTGGGACCTGGCAGCCACCTCCTCTTTGAAACATCCCTTTGTTGTTCCGGGGGTGTGGGGAGGCAAGAGAAAAAAATTGGCCTAAGGTTATGGTTATGGAAGTTGCATCAATTCTTGCAGCTCCTCTCCTCTCCTCTCTCAGGCAGCGCAGACAAATGGGCCAGGGCTCCCAGGCGTACACAACAAAATGATACCCCCCCCTCTTTGCAATCTGACCTAAATTGGAGCATCTGCAAACAACCCACAATAGACCGATGACAAGTTCTGCTGCCAGAACAGTGTCAAACCTCAGCCCCAAGCAGCAGGCTCCTCCTCTGCCTGCTGCCTTAACCCCTTCCTGACCCACATCCTGGCTGCTCTCAGCCAGGGAAGGGGACTCCAGCTGGGAATAGCTGTAAGGCTTTGGGAGTTAATGGTGCACCAGTCTCCCCAGCCCTACTTGGATGTGGTAAGACCAGGATGAGAGGTTTCACTTTTAAAAGAGAGGTTAAACTTGAACCACTTCTGAAAAGTCCCTCATTTGGGGTCAGACTGTGGCTGTTCCGGTTTGGCCTGGGAATATCCCCTCTCGGGATTGCTTTGGAAATGCAGCTCTGAGGTTTGCCAGCACTTGAGCAAAAAGAGTTTGAAATGCCCCCCCTCAGCTCCAACCTGCAGCTCAGCTCCAACAGAGAAGCTGGCCCAGAGGAGATTCTAGAACGAAGGCCAAGATGGGAGACCCAGACGTGCATTGTTATAGCTCCTGGGAGTGAATTAAAGGGATTGGACCCTGTGCTGATGGGTCCAGACACCAGCCAAGGGTGATGAAGATGACAGCACAGCTGGGACAAGCTGTGCACACCCAGAGCCTGAAGGGGGAACGTACCTGAACCCAGCAGTGGTGACTCCATGCTCAGGCTGGGCAGATTCCCCGTGTGGCTGAAGGACCGGGAAGAGTTGCCGATGCTGGAGCTAACAAGAGAACCCCCGGAGAAGGGCGACGAGGAAGTAGATGTGGACCCAGCCAGCTGGGCACCCAAAATCTCTTTGCTTTTGCCCCCTTTTGGCCTGCCAGGCCCGTGCTTGTTCTTCTTGCTACCCTTGTGCTTCTTTTCCTTCAGCACCTCTCCCTCCTCCATGCTGAGGGAGGGCATGCGCTTGTGGCTGCTGCTGCTGCTGCTGCCACTGGTCCCCACCACGGGGCCACTCACGGGGTTCGAGGCCTTATAGTCCACGGGGGAAGCATCACGACCTCTCTGCTGGCTCACAGCAGAGGTGGAGAAGCGCATGATGGACCCAAAGCCGGAGAAGATCACCTTCTGCTCAAAGACATCCCCCTTCTGGCCTTCATACAGAGGGGAGCAGTGGGAAGAAGAAGAGGAAGAGACAGGTTTCCGGTACTTCTCGTCGTCCTGCTCAAGCTTAGGGAATGTCACAAAGTCCTGGGAGCACTGTAAGTTGCTGCAGGAGGTACCTGGAGGAAGCAGAGGGGATGTAGATATAGGAAGGCTCGTGCTGGCAGTAAGTCAGCCCACAAGGCAACAGGGGCATGGTCACACTGCAGGTCCCCTGGCACAGGCTCGTGACCAAGCTGAGGGACGTCTTTGTCACCTCCCAGCTCTGCTTCCGTTGCTTTGACACCCTCTAGCATGCATGAGAGGTGCAGACCAGCAGCTTCACCCCATCCAAACCTGTCTGCTCCCCCAGGCCCTGCATCACCACCATCCTTCCCGCCCCGATTAGGGTCCCCAGGAGACGAAACAGCTTTGCTGTTACAACAACAGCTCAAAGAAGAACCGTGTGAGGTGAGAGCGGATGGGAGACCTGCAAGGCTTTGACTCAGAGCTCAGAGGAGCCTGGAGATCAGGCCTTGGCTCAGGTCTCTCCACCCGTACTCCTTAAAACACTGCTGCAGACATTACCACCTACAGAGGAGAGGGCAGGTGCTGCCCATATTGCCTGTGCACAGAATCCCTTCCCTCCTCCCTCCGCTCAGACATCTGGAGCTGGTTTTCCTTGCAGTGCAGCAGGCCTGCACAGGAGGGGAGCTGTAACACTCATCCGACTCGGTTCTCCCCTCTGTGCCTGGAGTTAGTAGCAATCAGACTCTTCCTTTTCCCTTCATGGGGTTAAAGAAATAGCCATCAGCAAAGCTTCATGGCACTAGCTGGTGAATGGATATCTTTATAGAGCAAAACATCACCCCCAGTCTCCTCTCCTCTCCTGTCTCACTCCTCCTTCCCCCTTACCTGCTGGCTGGAAGGTGCTGCTGGACGAACTTGAGCTGAAGCCAACCGAGCTCTTCCCGCTCCCCGTCTTTTTCCCCTTGTGGCTGCTGCCATGGCTCGAGGACTTCTTGCCTTTCACCTCCGACCTGCTGACCTCCGAGGTCTCCTTGCTCCCCTCATGGTGGCTGGTGGAGGAGCCCTGGCAGCAGCAAACACAGAGGTGAGACCAGACTCAGGCCAGATGTGGCCACTGCAGGGGCTCTTTTTCCCAATTTCCCCTTGAGAAAAGTAATTGCCCCCTCTGCCCACAAAGTGATGGTCAGGTCACGTTACTCAGGGGGAAAAAAAAGCAAAATTTCCCTCTCTGGCTGCTTGGTGGCACCAGGCTTTATACTCCCAGGGATTATGCTCATCCCATCTCGCTGCAGGAAATTAAACAGGGCACTGACAACCAGGGCACGGGCGTCAGAGATGCCAGAAGGTTATTCAGCCCAAATAAAACCTGAATTTGGCTGCGATTCAAACGTGTATTTTCAGCTGCATCTCTCAGGTGTGCTGTTCTCAGCAAGGTCATTGCACCTGGGGGAACAGGCTTGTCCTTGTGCCGTGATGGGAGTTTCCCTGGGCTCCATAAAACATCCAGGGAAGCACCTCCCCTGCCAGCCCAGGGCTTTCCAAATCCACCGCCGTAAATATTTCCCAGTGACATCCCTAGAGCAGCATCTGACCATGCAGCAACAGATGCTACCCAAACCCCATCTAAGCCTGCAGGAGACAGGGAAGCAAGGGGGCTGAAGAGGCTGGCCAGATGCTAGGAAATCCAGGAGCTTGGGATGAGAGAGAGAAGTGTGGGAGTTCGGTGGGGAGGCAGGGCGGGGAGAGTGGAATGAACTGAAAACCAGATCCCCCCCGAGGCACCCACGCTGGGACATGAAACCTTCACCTCCAAGTCACTTCAAAGCCAAACTAGCCGTGTTCAAAGATCACTTCTTGCAATATATTACCACAACCAATCGATATAATAGATATAACTCCAACGTGATGGCTACAGCCCAAAATGCAGCACCTGTACATTAGTGCAAACACCTTCTCTTTCTTAGCGAGCAGATAGAAGGAAGACACGGAGAAGCACAAGACCTTTCCTACATTCCACTATCCCTGACTCCAGATGACCTCTTCTTGGGGAGAGCTAAAGAAAAAAGGGCTTGTAATGCAGACTCATGAATGCCCAGATAAAAATCTCTCCCCATTCCTCCCACATGGTTTAATCACTCTGCACAATGCAACAGCTGGCAGCCTAACACACACCAGATGTGCCGGGAATATGAAAGACAGGAGGAAGGGAGTGGTGGAAATTAGGGGGGGAGAGGAGGGGGAATCTGTATTTTCTCATCACAGACTCCTGGATGTAGGAGATTAAGCTTCCTTGATTTACGAGCTCAGAGGGAGCATGAAAATCTTTCCGACTTTCCACATCTGCCTGGGGAGGGAAAGGGGAGCGATGTCTGGGGGCTATGGGATGTCCCGAGACTGCTCACGGAGTCCCAGGAACGAGATGGCTCACGTCTCAGCAGAAAGGCAAAGCCCCAAATTTTCCCCCCATAAATTCACCTCTTTGGAGCTCGGCACAAGGTGCACGAGGCCCCAGAAGGGCAGGGGGAAACCACATGAGAAGACATGTTCCAAATCCAGAGTGTCGGGAAGGGAGTGCAGGGCAAGTAATGAATTAGTGCAGGGTGGAAGGGGGAAATCTGAGCTGGGAAATAAATCTTAATTGCAAAATTAAAGGGAGAAAGAAAAAGGGGGCTGGGGGGTGGGAGGGGTGGAGAGTCTGAGCTGGCTCAGCTGAAGGCGCTGAACGGACAGATACTCACCTGTAGGGCTGACCTGACCCCACAGACCTCCCCGAGAGACTCCCAGAGATTTCGGGGGCAGGATTTTCCCACCTCCTGCCAAATGCTTGCCTAGATGCTGGGTTTTGCCAGACAGGTCAGGGCAGACAGATCTGTAGGGCAGGACCACAAGCCCTCCTCCTCACCACAAAGGGCCCTTCTCCAGCAGCTGCTCCAGAAAACCTGAATTTGTGGCAAGAGCCCAAGCACTGCAGCTGAGGAGCAGGGAGAAGGAAACTGCAACCACACTAAATCACTTCCCCTCTCTGTGCCTCCGTTCCTTTCCCACTTTGCTCCGTGGAGCCTGCAAAGCTCTGTGTGGCAGAGGAGCCTTCCAGGAGACACACGTGGACGGCCAAGCACAACACGGCCTTGGATCTGAAGGGGAGGGTCTGCTGCCATCGTGCCAATATTAATAACAGCAAGGAGGGCTGCAGTCCCCTCGCCTCCCTAAGGAAGGAGATCCTCCAGCTCAGAGCTGCTGCCAAGAGGGAGCAGGAGTGGAGAAACCTCAATCTCTGGCTCATCGGCTTTTCTCTTCCATGTGCGTGTGCAGAAACAGGAATATTCTGGGTGTTGCAAACAGGTGTGTGTGGGCATGCTGCAGAGGAAAAAGAAACAGGGAAGCACTGAGGAAGTGAGAGAGCTCTCTTTCCAAGACGAGGCAGCAGCGATGCTTGAAGTTAAAGCAACCAAGTGAAAAATGCCACCGGAATAAACCTGCTGCCCCAGCTGGAGGTGACAGTCTGATGGGGAAAACTCCTGCCTCAAACCCAGAGCCGGGAGAAGGAAGATGAAGTCTTATGGGCACCCAAGCACAGGCATGCACGTACCTTCCCCCCCTCCCCCGGCACTCGCTGTCCCCCGAGGGGCTGTACCTGTTTCCTGGCCTCCCTGTGACACTGTGCAGCACCCAAGCTCTTCATTCATTCATTAATTTATTGATGGGAAATCAGAAGAGCATCTCTTTGCCTCCTGATTGGCGGCACCAGCTCCTTAGAGGGAACCACTGAGGAAACGCAGAAGGGGTGGGGGAGGCTGGTGCCGCGTCAGAGACACGGAGCGGCTTTGCCCTGGATTAAACTACTGGTGAGGAGAAGGAGGGAGGACACCGCCGAGGAACAATGCGACGGGAGCAGGAGCTCCTGCAGCTGATGTGCCCAGGGAGGCTGGAAGAATCAGCTTGCCTTTCCACGCTGGATCACTAGTTAGAGGTCAGAGGAGTCTCCGTAGGGATGCTCATCGACAGCATCTCTGTGTTGGAGCCACCGGCATCCTTTAACCGCCAGCTCCGGGCTTTGGAGGTGGGGAGAGGAGACACAGATAGGCCAAGACCGTGCTTTTAAATCCCTAATGTCACTGGCAAATTCCCACTCATGTCAGGACAAAGGATGCTAAAAGGCTCAGGGGTTCTTACCACAAACCTCCGTGCTGAGACACGCTTTGATTTGCCGCGGTAACCACCATCCTTCCCCCACAAACCCCCACCCCACCACAGCGACCGTGAATCAGCCTGAGCCAGGAGCGGTGCAGAGGTTCCCAGGATCTGTCAGCTCCAGGCTGGCTCTGGGAAGATGCCGAGAGCTCAAATAACAGCGGGAAACCTGGAAAATCTCCCTGCAATCGTGAGCTCTTGGTCCTGCTGTGCTCCCTTCTCCAGCACCTGAGCGGGAGAGGGTGGGTGCGGGGAGGCCTTGGCATCCCTGGCTTAGATTACAAACCCCAGATCGAGCCAGATGTTGGAGCCCAAAACATGCAGCATGTGCGAGTGTGTGTCAACAAGTGATCGTGATGTCTGCAGCTGGCAGGAGAAGGCAGCTGGGGGGTGGCTTGCAAGCCTGCAGATTTACTGCAAGTGCAACGGAGAGCGGCAGGATGGCTCCCCAGGGGCATTTGCAGGGGGAGGGAAGAGGCTGCTCGCCCTTTGCTGCTCGCTTTTCACCTGCTTGTTCTTTGCTTGCTCACTAACCTCCGTCTCCAGAACCAGGCACGAGCTACACGGGAGGGATCCCAAGCAAGAAACTGCCTCCTGAATTCGTCTGGCAGCCTGTGACTCCAGAGCCGGAGCAGCGCCGGCTGCCAAGACTTTCTGGTGAGACTCACTGCTCCTCCCCCAGCGAGAAACCCTCCTCTGCCCCAGGCCCACTCCATGAGCACCATCTTTCCAACAGGCTGTTCAAAAGCATTACTAGTTGGCAGCATTTTGTACTTTTTGGATAGACCACATGAAATAGCCAGAAACTACTATAGCCAGAGACTATTACCCAAAGGGGATGTTTTCTGCCTCCTTCCCACCCCCAAAAAAAGTCTGTAGTGGCTCCAAGTAGCCGGCACGACAGTGAATGAGAGCCTGTATCCAGCACAAATCCGCTCTCTATAACCCTTCCATCTCCAAATCCACCAACAGAGCAGCACAGGAGGATTTTCAGGCAGCTGCTCTGCCCGTTGTCTGGAAGGGATGCTCCCATGCCCCATGGGCAGGGTCTCCTGTCCCTCTTTGAGAACGATGAACATCTCATCGCCCAAAGACACTTCTCAGAGGCAGGAGGAGAGCTCAGGAGAGGTGTTATGAAGAGTTGTTTATACACTGTGAATTCACAGCCTGGTTTCACTTTCCGGTGTAGACGAGAGCTGAGGCCACACCACCCTGTTTTCAGTTCGTTTGTCCCCCAAACCAGAGTGAAGCAGTGAGAGGCTGTCACTGCACAGACAGGACACAGAGGCCTGGAGGAGCCCAAGTGTCAGATATTAATGGTATTTAGATTCCTAGAAGTCACAGGGAAACACTCGGGGAGATGTCTGAAAATCTGGCAGAAGTCAGAGGTCTAGTGCAATTGATTTCAAGAGGAAGACTGAAACCACTTCAAAGGACCTTCCTCAGAACTAAATGGTTCAAGAGGGGAGCGCAGGGTGGCCAACATATTAGGTGAAAATTGGAACTGAAAAATAAATCTGGATTGCAAAATTAAAGAAAAAGGTAAAGCCAGAGGCCAGGCTGCCTTGAGGGAGTGAGGAAGTGGGATATTCCACTCCAGTGGGATATGGCACAAGGGTTGCACCAGCCTCTTGCAGCTCTGCACAGCAGCTTCGGGCCAGTGTCCTTCTCCCAGACACCAGGACACAACCATCTGCAGGTCACCGAGGTCTGCTCTCACCCAGCTGCTCCCCATGGAAGACCGGGGGCTGTGTCACCTGCAGGGATTATCCCTGGGGAATTTAACCTCTGGTTCTTTGGGTAACTTGGAGAAAACCATGGAGGTGATAAATTATTTGGCCAAGGTCACGTAAGTGGTAAAGAGAGGAAGAGACACCAGTTCTATCCAGACCCCAACCATGGCACAGCAGGAACCAGCAACCCTCTTCTGTAGAGTTACAGCTTTTGGTTTGCTGTATCTACACTACCTGCTCCCCAGTACACTCTACTGGGATGAATTGTACTAACTTAAGACCCAGAAAGGACAAAAACCATCTTGGCTTCGAAAAGAACACTTGTTTGGACACGCTACATTAACGTGTTTCCAGGTTTTACATTAGTCTTAACCTGGGCAATGTTAACACTCCTGCAATCACCTAGAAAGCCTCATACAACCACCCCCGGAGGGCTTTGTGTGAGGTTGCAGAAGCTCTTAGGTTTGATCCGGAGAGGATATCTTTGGTAACAGAGGGTATGAACAATGCTTTGGGATCTATGCACACACATACACACAAAAAAAAGCAAGGGAAGTACACTCTCTGTTATAAGGATTAATAATAACTCCCCAGGGAAACACTAAAACCCTGTCACTCAAGCACAGCTCCAGTAATTACGACCTCCTGAATTTTAGCTTACAAAGAGTTGAAAGCTGCCTGTAAAACTGAATTGCACCCTTCCCTCCTTATTTATAAAGGTCTGGCAGGGCTTTGGAGGAGACAGTGGGTAATTGTCTAACAACCACTCTGGCTGGCCAGGAGTCAGGTTTTGGATTTCAGTTCAGCTTGAAAATAATCTTCTTAGGCCATCGGTTCCTGACAGCCCTGTTAACTGGGGGAATCTGTGGTTCCCAAAAGCCAGAGCTGAGCTTCCCCAAAGTGCGTGCAGGTAAATTGAGAGTGACTGTAGCTCAGGGGCTGTTCCTCTACTCAGTCCTGCTGTAACTTTCTGCTGCTCCCAGCCTGAGAACCATGACGTTTCAGCTCTGACCTACATCTACTCCCTGCTTCCAGGCTTGGCCACACACACAACACAGCAAATCCTCTCCAGCCCTAACCCAAAGAAACCCCGTGCTTGACTGGCAGGAGCTTTCGCTCTTCCAGACTGCCCCTGCAGTGTTTCTCACATGTGCAGACACCGTTAACCTGTGAAATCTCATTTTCACAAGGCAGTCCTGCCACGTAAAGGACACCCAAGCTTTTCCAAGTACCATTTTTGTGCACAAAAGGACATTCCTGGGCCATGTTGTTTATTTGTTCTAGCAGAAGCTTGGCCCTAGTTCTGCTCTTGCTTACACCAGAATGGCCCTGCTAAGGAGCTGCATTAATTCACTTTCTCACTATAGAGAGCACAACTCCAAACGTCCAAGTGCTGGAGTAACCTCACTTGTTCCCTGATCCCGAACAACTCAGCCTTCTCCTTGTCGCAGGCAAGCTCGAGGCAGGTTCCACTGTGTCTATTCTGCATTACTGGAGTCTGGGGGCTGGCACAAATTATGGAAAGCTCAGGGTTATCCCAGTTTACAGCCAGGAGCTCATGTCAGCAGCATCATTTCAGCAGCGAATACCAGAAACACGCTGACATCCTGACTGGGCCCCACCAGTTCTGGGCACAATTCCATACAAGGAACATCTTCCCAGCATGGAATTGGACTGTCTTGACACCTCAAGAGCAAAGCAGGTCACCACGCTGTGCCCCACTGCTGGAGTTTTCCTGAAATGAAGGAACTAAAGAGGAACCAACCTCCCATTGTCTCAGACAGAAAAGCTACCTCTATTATGCACTTTGAAGATTTAACAAGCCTCTAAGATTGTCTGGTTCCCCCCACCCCTCAGCTCTATCAGTTTGTCTAATAAGAGACAACACCTCCTCCCACAAGCCTTGCCTTGCTTATCCACCTGCCGGAGCTGTTTACAGCGTGACAGCAGAAAAGGCCAAAGCAGGGGTATTTGTTCTGCGAGAGCCTGAAATCCGAACATCTGCTGCAAAACAGGCTGGCACTTACAGCTCCATCACTTGGGAGTTCAGCCCCATGATTGTGTCGTCAGCGCTAACAGAAATCGAGGCAGCTGCCGTGTTAAATTCCCAAGGTGGGCGTCGAGGTGGGGAGTCAGGCAGAGAGAGCGAGGATGTGACGAATCAGGAATCAAAATAAATGGACAAAAGCCCTTTCTCTGCTCTTCTCTCCTCTCCTCTCCTCCCCATTTCCTAGGGAAGCTGATGGTTTCCCCCAGGCCCTCCCTCCCCACCCCAGATGCACACACTCACATGCTGTGGGTTTGGTACCTTCTCTGCAGCCACAGGCACCGAGGATGGGGTAAGGCTGGTGGGAGACTCCGGACGTTTTTTGTGCTTCTGTTTAGGTCTTTCCTTGTCTTTCCGACTCTGCAAAAGAAATCAGAGAGTACTGGAAGGCTAACTTTTCCTCTGCTGAGAACAGCAGTTGTAAGGGAAAAGAAAGGAGGGTGTGTAGGGGTGGATTTACAACCATACATTCATATTCCTCTTTCCTTCTCCACCCATCCACATGAGCCCAGTATCCCTTCCCCCACATCCCAGCTTCTGGCTGGGAGCGTCCCCACTATCTCTACCCCAGCTGCAGCCAACATCTGGAGTGCAGAATATCAACAGAAGCCCACGAATCAGTTCATGGTAAGATGATAGGGAAGGACTTAACAAGCTCTGGCTGATTTCAAGAAACCTGAGCCTTCCTCCTGCTGTTTCCCCAAAGGGACCCTGTGCCCCCTCACCCTCACTCTCCACCTTCCTCGGGGGTTTCTCAGATCCACCCCGTTCCGTCAACGGGAGAAGCTGGATTTCAGCACGTGTCGCACACGCACAGGTAAAGAGATCAGTCAGCAGAGATGTCAGAACCCTGGCTTGAACCTGACCTAGAGATCCCCCACACCTCCCCTCCCACCAGAGGCAGCTGCTCTGGGTCCATCTCTGCTAACCGGAGACAGACTATTTAGTTTGATTCCTTCATCCTGTTTTTTTCTCTCACGAAAACCCCAGAAACATGGGATTCTTCAAGTTGCAAACTGAGGAAAAATCGTGTCCTGAGACAGCCTGGGTCCTGCCTGCCCTGATTTTATATTGTCCTGGGGAATGGACTGTAACCAAGGAGATTACTCTTATACACTGTTAGCTGGATGTTTATGCTAAAACTGAGATGTTTTCACCGAAAAGACTGAAAATGTAGGCCTGAACAGCCTCAAAGGCTTGAGGATGCCCAGGCCAGTTGGCACACAGCATGGATGGAGAGAAGAGCATCTCCATCACACACTCCTGCCTCCTCCCCGTCTTCCTCATCTCCACGCTCCCATGGGAACACACTCAAGTGACTACAGGAGCTTTTCCGTGCTACCAAAGTCAGCTAAAGAAGTGGCCTTCTTTCCTGAACCTGCAGAAACTTCTTTGCTGAGCTCCAGACTTCCCACTGTGGTCACTGGTGTGTGGACCAAGAGAGCTGCTGTCAGATAAACACCTGTGAGAGATGCAGGGCTTAGAAAAACCCACCCTCTTGTCTCTGAGACCTTTTTTTTTGTGGGAAAGGATGGCTGTTCTGCTACAACTCCCTCACACGAGTGTCTTATTCTAGAAGCTGAAGTCCTTAGTCTGGATGGAAGGTGTGTTCAGAACAGAACAGTCACACGGAAACTCATTGATGCTCCAGAAAGACGCTGATTGTTTCCTCATGCAGGCAAAGCCCTGAGGCTACAGCTGCCAGCACATGCCAAAGACGGGATGCTGTCAGGGGAAGATGTGATTGCAGCGAATATATGAGCTCCACTGTGTGTTTTTTGGGGGAGGAGAAGAGAGTGGAGTAATTAGCTAAAGAAACAACATCCTAAATGGGAGAAAAAAGGGGCAGGAGGAGGGGGAGGGCAGGAGGAAAAGGCTGGGGAAGGCAGGCAGGAGGTGAAGCAGAGGTGAAGCAAAAACTCTTCAGAAATCAGCACCTCCCGGTGTGAGTTTGGCTGAATTTCCATTGCCCGTGAGAAGGAGACCCACGCTGCAGCCCCCAGAGACCCCACCGCGTGAACCTGCCGTGGTGGAAGCTTTAACTGGGGTGAGCTGGTGAAAAAGGGAGGTAAATCCAGCCTCCAGCACAACCGGCGCTGCCAATACCCATCACTTTATCACAACGTTCCTAGTGTTTGGCATTTCTGTCAAAGCCTCCGTTCCTAGAGCTACAGCATTTTATAAAAATCTCCATTTTTTCTTTTTTTTTCTTTCCCCTCTTTCTTTAATACACATTTCCAGCTTTGGCAGTGAAGAAGGAAAGCTTGAAAATGTGATTTCTACAGCCTAAGTGCCGAAAAAAACCCAATTAAAATTAAATCTTAACTAAATCTCCTAATACTTGGGGGCTTCTCATGCCATAAACACTGTCTAATTCTCCTGGGTCTTCTAGGACAGGAAGAAAGAGAAATTGTGTCCCAACCAGTCCAGCAGCTCGTCACAGACCATGTGCTCGTCAGCGTTAATTATTCCAGTAGCAGTAACAATTTGCACTCACTTAATAGCAGGCAGCAGAGAGGTTTTTTAATATCTACATCTCATTTTCCAAATGGGAAAACCAGGGCAATACGGGATGAGAGAACTTGCCAATATTTCACAGAAAGTCATCCAAAAAATTGAGGAAGAAAAGTCAGGGATCCCCATCCCACCTGGACACACTCCCGCCCACTCGCAGATGCTGCCAGTGCCACTCTCGGAAGCTAGAAATGGAAAATGGGAGCCAGACACCTCATTACACCACATTTTGCCAAATAACTGCACACAGCCCAGCCCTTAAACTTTCCGAATATCACAGAGCTTATTCTGCCATTTTCAGACCCCAAATCCCAAAAGCGCATCAGTCACGAAGCTGCAAGGGGAGGGAGGAAGACACAATGCTGAAAATAGCAGTGAGACAGGGCTGCAAGGATTTAATTTCTCATATCCTGGTCAAGATGAGACAAGGCAGAACCTTTGGCTAACGCCAGTGAACCTACACACCTACACACACATTCACACACGTGCACACACAGGGGGAAAACCAAAAAAGCTAAAGTCCCCGCAGCGAAGCATAAAACCCTCCCACAGCTTCACTGTGATGGCAACCACCAAACTCACATCCTCCAGCTTCAAAATCCTGGCCGTCTCCTGTCTGGAAAAGCTCCCTTCGCTGTCGGCAGCGCAGAGCCCACAGCAGCTCACTGAGCAGTGCCCTGCTTAGATGTAGGAGTGCGTACATATGTAGATATTCAGCAAGAACCCAGCCTGCACAATAGGCACCAGATTTCTGGAATGCCTCCGCTCCCATTTAGAGGCTTGAATAAACGGTCAGGTTTTCCATAAAAGCTAAAGGCCGGCTATGGAGCTCTTTTGAAGATCTGGCCCCGACTACATGTGCTGAGCAACTGCACTCCAACTATGTAGAAAATCTGTCCCGCAGAGACCAGCCTTCGTGCCCTGCTCAAAGGAGTGCAGTGAAACCAGAACCACCGCAGCCTGAGGAGGAGCATGGTGACAGTCCTGCTGGGTGTCCCTCCACGATGGCAGTCCTGCTGGGAGTCCCCACAGCCCTCGACCATGCCCACCTTGCTCCTCGGTGGTACCCACCAAGCTCTTCTCCCTCTCCCACGCCACCTCCTCCCCAGGTTCTCCGTCTCACTCCTGCTTGGGCGAAGCAGAAGCCCACAGGACAGGGCACCCAGGAGCTCTCTGGGTCGCAGCCAGCAGCCCTAAAGCCTCACAGAGTTGGGGTGCCCATTACCTCTGCACCCACCTCCCACCCTCCAGCACCCTCTAATACTTTTGGGGACTCAGAAGGACAACAGGATCTGGCACCTTCTTGAATCTTACTGGAGAAATGTAGTGACCCGAGTTAAACGGGCAGGATAATTAACTCCGTTACCCCATGGACATCTCACAGATAGGCCAGTTTGCCCCCAGACCAAGGCACTGGTGGGATGGCTACTTCAGCTGCCTGCAGACACCATGGCACTGAGATGGTCAGGGTGCCCAGTCACTCCTGGATAACTCACCCATGTTGACAGGCCCTCAGAGTTCCCCAGCTTGCACCAGAGGCTTTTAAACCTGTGGGTTTTCTCTCCAGGAACCAGAAGGCTCCAAATGCTTCCTGCAAGAACTGTAGGGTGCGAAGGGAAGGGAGGGCAAGGGGAGAGGGGGGAAGCAGCACTGTGTCTCCCTCTGCCCACATGGATTTTCTCTGTGCCCATCTCCCTGGCACGGAGGTACCGTCTCCTGCAAACCCTCCTTGTGGGAAACTTCACACACAACACTGCCAACAGCCCAGCCTGCCCTCAGAGATCTGCCATGAGGCAGGACTCAGGGAAGAGGAGGAGGAGGAAAGAGAAGGGAGGCTGCACTGGGAGAGCGGGAAACCTTGCGACACCCCCACATCCCATCTTTGCAAGGAAAAACCCAGCCCTACCTTGCAGCCGCTCGGGGCTCCCTGCAGCAGGCTGGCTGGGCGAGCTGCGGTCTGCGGGGAACACCAACCTGCCCCCAGCAACAAACTTCATGGAAAACAAGCTCTCTCCATGCAGGACGGAGCAGCTGGGGGCTGGCATGTGGGCAC
>VXBW01005344.1:39411-56925 GCA_013400375.1 Thinocorus orbignyianus
GGGCGGGGCTGCATGGGGAGAGAAGGGGGGTGGGAGGTGGCGTGCCAGCGACACAATCTCCCTTCGAGCTCCCCAGCGCTGGAGGAACGAAACAGGAGCTGTCGCTGCCAAAAAGGGCTGTGCACAGCTCCTCTCACTCCCCCCCACCGCCATCTCCCCTTCCCCGAGCCCCCTTCTTCTGAATCTGCTGGACACCAGCAATTGGATCATTAAAAGTCAATTGGGCAGAGGAAGGAGGGAGGGAAGAGCCGGGGAGAGCCAAGCGGTCTCTGCTGCTCCCTCCCTCTTTCCCAGGCTCTCTCTGAACTCCCTCGCCCGGAGAAGGAGGCCTGGCTCTGGGTTGCAGCCATGGCAGCCGCAGCCAGGAGAAAGGCAGAGGGATTCTGAGCCCCTGCCAGCAACCAGGACCTTGCTGGGGATTTCGTGGGTTTGCCTTGAGACACACTCCGAGTGCACGAGAGGTTTCACTCAAGGCCTTTGTGCACTCTCAAATTATTGCTGCAGGATGGGAGGGTTTGCTGAGGGTGGCGAAACACCCACAGAACAAGAGGTCACAGAGAGCTGGACAAGGATGCAACAAAATACATCACATTTAGGTTCAGTTCTCCTTCCCAAAAACCTGCGCTGGTCGTGCACGTAGCCACCTGCATCCCACTTGAAAAGAACACCCACTCTGCCTGCGTGGACACAGCACCCCGAGAGGCAGACCTCCATCCCCAACTCCAATGCAAACACAAAGCCCCTCACAGCCCCCCCGGGGGCAGTTCCCAGCCCAGTACAACCTCCCCAATGTGCTGAGTCTGCCAGCCTGAATCCTTGGCTCCTTTCCTCCCTTGGCACCGGGTTGAGACAGAGAGGCGATGCCAGCGGGGAGGCAGGCTCTGCCCTGCGTCTGCTCAGCCGCCGTGGGACCGGGGGGGCTCGTGCACTGCTCTGGCTGGTGCTAGAGACTGGACATTAGGAAAAAATTCTTCCCAGAAAGAGTGGTCAGACACTGGAATGGGCTGCCCAGGGAGGTGGTTGAGTCCCCATCCCTGAATGTATTTCAGAGTCGTTGAGCTGTGGTGTTTGGGGACACGGTGTAGGGGAGAGCTTTGTAGAGTGGGGTTGATGGTTGGACTCGATGATCCCAAGGGTCTTTTCCAACCTGAATGATTCTATTCTATGATTATAAAGGGGTGAGGGGAGCAGGACGGTCCCTGTACCCCCATAAAGTGCCTCCCCTGTGGGTAGGGAAGCAGTTCAGGAGCTAAAGGTGTGTTATGCTTGTGGAGAACTGGCTCTGTACCCCGACCTGAGGAACACCTGCATGTGGGCTTACCTCTTCCAAGCGCCTGCCTCCCCTTCCTATGCCACTGGGCAGGGACCACTCCTCTCATAACGATGTCCCTTAATCGAATTAAAAGTCCTCTGATTTTGCTGATGGCTTCCAGGTGTTCACTAAGAACAACACTAGATGCCCATTTCCCTCCATGGGATACAGGCCCAAAAATGTTGGAGCGCGTGTGCTCCCGCCTGCTCCTGGTGTGACAAATTTCATTCCACGGAGCATGGTAATTTTATTCTGTGCATTTCAAGCAGACAATATAGGTGACAGAACATCTGTACTTCATTCAATCCCTCTGCGTCATCCAGCATTTTCTTGGTATTTAGCTATTGTTTTCTTTCTGTCTTTCTTCTTTCTTTTTTTTCTGTCTTTCTTCTTTCTTTCTTTTTTTCAAACAAACCAACCCTGCAAAGGCTCCCCCAGGGGACAGCACACACATCCCCATACCAACCCCAAAGAAATAAATGGGGCTGGTTTTGCTAAGGCCTGGGGTACATTCTGAGGAAAACCCAAAGCCTGGAGCTTTCCCATTTTTCAGGACAGAAGGAAATGCTTGGGCTGGTATCATTTGTGCCTGCAAGAGGCGGGGGATGCTGACGCTGGCTCGCAGTCCCACGTCACAATTGTCCCTTGTTCCACAGAGAACAAGACTCCTCACAAACACTGAACTGCTTTCCAGCAGGGCTTAGGAGTCCAAATCCCAAGTCTTTGCTGTCTTACTGAAGCCACTGGGTTAAATCCTGTGCCCCTCGCTTAGTCATTAACTCAGCCAGAGTTTTCCTCCGTAAAGCCTAAGTAAACAGCCACAGCCCTGAGCTGGAAGGGAGCTGTCAGGCTCTGAGCTCCTTCTGGAGCGGAAAAGAACGAGCACCTGCAGCCCAGGGGCTCTCACACACACTCTCTCTGGGTTGCTGCTGAGTGATCAGCTCCCCTGCAACGCCTCCAGCTCCGGGAGGACGGGACCAGCCGGCTGCACAGCTGGACAGGCTCAAGAAAAAGCTGTTCTCCTTCAGGTCAGCACAGCAGCGCACCCAGTTCCCCTGAAACATGTGCGATTAGATCACGCACGGCCGGTCACGTACTCCAGAACCACGTGGGAACTCACGGTTCATCCCCTTCCTGGGGTACCCCTTGGAAAAAATGTTCGTTCCCGCACAACCTCGCACCCACCCTGCGCTTCCACCACCGCCCCCAGACCCAGGAACTATCCCACACCCCTGGAAGCAGAGAGTGCATTCCCCACCCTGCCCATCCCAGCCACTTTGCACGCCTCGTCCCCCCCTTTCCACGTGGAAGGGGGGCTGACACTCCCTCTCTGTGCAGAAGGAGCTGCTTTTGCACTTGTGCTGTGGCCCCACCAAGCAATCCCAGCCCTGGAAGGGGCCTCCACGGGATCTGCTGCTCCCAAATCCCACCAGCTATCCAGAGGGGAGAGTGGTGTGGCAGCAGCGAGCCGGGAGCCTCCGCACATTTGTGAGGAACCCAGAGGCTAACAATAGTGGCAAGCGCCACCGAGAAGCCTATAAATAAATCCATATTCCTCCTGTTTTCGCTCTCCCCCTGGCGCTGACCTGCTTTCCCAACCGAAGCCGGGAAAGCAGCACCTCCCCTGCTCCTACCTGCCAAGGCACGTGTTTGTGCTCCCACCCCGGCCACCAGGAGCCGTGCAAATACAGAAACCCCGGCAGGGTCCCCCCAGCCTTGGGCTCGGGCAGCCTGTCAGTTATCATTACAGCTGAGCTCTCCAAAGCCGATGTCAATCACCCCAATCCTGCCCGCTCCCCCCTCTCCTCCCCTCCTCAACCGCCTTCTTTTTCTGCTCGTTGGCTAAAAATAGCACGTTCCAGTACAGCCCCACACCTTGTGCCAAGAGCTTGCTCCCCGTCCATGGCACAGATGCTGTTTCTCCCTCCCTCCTCCTCCTCTTCCTCCTCCTCTCCCCGCAGCAGCTGAACACACAAGAGGAGTAAATACTCCCCACACGCTCCGGCGGCAGTGGGAAATGCAGGGACTGGGTGTCGGGGCAGGGAGAGCTTTCGGAGAGAGGTTTGCCTTGTTTGCCCATGTAATCAGGTACGGTTTGGGCAAAGTTCCCAAACACGTAATGGACACAGCGGGCAGCGTTTCAAACTGGATATTGCGGGATAACCTCTGTAAATAAAGAGGGAGATGGCTTTCCTGCCCGCAGGATTTATGGGCTCTCAGCTGGGCATGCCAGGAGGGTGTCAGTCAGTATTAACCGACGGCCCTGCTGCTTTTTGAAAGCCTGGATGCCCTTGTCCCCAGGAGACTGGGCTGAGATCCATCAGGCTTCGGCCACATAACCCACCGGAGTGTCATCCGGTCTTTTCTGGATGTGGGTCATTATCATTACCACTCCAAATGGGTTACACACATTGTGGGGATGCCTACTGCAACGAGACAAAAACAATCAGAAAAGAAGTAAACAGCCACACACCTAGGGTAAGACTTAAAAGATTTGTGCTGCGATTTACAGGGGTGTCCCCAACAAGGGGAATTTAGCCTTTGACTATAGTGGAATATATCCAGAGGTTGCTTGGTAGAGTAATTCTGGATTTCTGCTTAAGAAAAACAAGATAAAGCCCAGAAAGTATTAAAAACTCATACTGAGAGTACCCCTGCATAAGTTATTTCTGCTTCAGATCCTATCCCACTGCTTTGGATAGAGGGTGGCAGTGCTACAACTGCATCCTTGAGACTACAAAAGGTGTTTCAAGGGAAGATTTCTGATTCTGCTGCCACTTGCCTTAGAACTTGAATCCTCCAAAAAAAGCCACATGTTCTGCCTTTTGTTATTATACATAACAAATACCTCAGAAGCCTCTGGTCTCGTTTGTTTTGGGTACACCTTCTACACTGGAACCTGCACCCCGGTCAGGACCCAGAGCCTGCCGGGATTCTGCTGCCACATTCACCGCTGCTTTTCCTTGAAATATGAGCATTCATCACGTGAGGCAGTTGGTTAATTATGAACCTTGGTGTGCTGTTAACATGTCCTGTAACACTGCAGCAGTTTTGATGAGGATGTCTTAACCAGCAGAGTTAGATAAATAACTATCCTACCAGTCAGATCTGACACGCGATGTTCTTCTAAGTAATCGTTTATCAAAGATAAACTCTTTTCACAGGTAGACTTGAAGCAGGTGGAATCCCTATGGCCAGCTAATTTGAATAACAAACTACTACCTGGTTAACAAAATACTACCTGGTTTATACTAACTATTGTTGCCTACAATAAACCTGCTGGCCACAATGCAGATCACCAACCAGTATTTTTTGTCTTTGTAAACCTTGGACTGTGGGATCTGAGGACAACGATCTCCAGCTGATGTTCTCATTTAAAACCACAGCCCCAACTACTTCCACACAGATGAGCCCAGCAGCTGGAAACCAAAGCACAGCATCAGCCTCAAAGGGCTGAGACAGACAGAGAGAGGACAGTTGCACATTTCACAGGCATGTTCTGCCAAGAGCCCTCAGGCATAATCTGAACACACAAACTTGGCTGCACATTCCCCGTGGCTCTGGTTGTGCACACATTTCTAGAGGCCTGTTTAAAAACGCAGCCACTATTCACATCTCTGGCTGCCAAACTCTCTGCAGAGTTGGGGCTCACCTGAGGAGCCGTGGGGGCTCCCTGCACGCTCTTCCCTACCTCACCTCCCTCCCACATGGCTGAGCCTCTCTGGATTGACCAACTCTGTGCAGATCCTACCTTCTTTGGCCTTTCGTGGTGGGATACGTGCTTCTCTTGAGCAGGGGACGTGGACCGACTCCTCCTCCCAGCGATGAAGGAGCTACCTCCAGAGTGACGTGAAGTCTTCTGAGGTGAGTGGGGAAGAGGAGAGGAGGTGGAGAACAGAAAAAAAGAAAAAAGAGAGAGAAAACAGTTTCACAGAGCCCAGCTTTCATGGTTTTGGTAAGCAGAGTTACAGTAAATGGCTCATCTACCGCATGCAGGACCAAACTCTTTGTACCAAACACCCAGCCTGGTTCCTCTCACAGGGGGACCACAGCACATCGCATACTAGTGGGCTTACAAAGGGCATGTAGATCTAACTCCCCAAACCCTTGGTTCTTGGTGGCCTGTGCATGCTGAAAGTATAAAGGCACAGCTGCTAAGAGACCAAACAAGAAGATAAATGGTAGCAGCAGTGTTGGTTCGATGAGCTAGTCCTCCTGAAGAGCAGTGTCCAGCTTCCAGTCCTGAGCAGGGTGGGAAAGCACGTAGAAGGACACCCTGTTCTTGGACCCTGGGCACGAGCAGAAGTCCTGGTATCTCTCTTGGCATCAGTGAACTTGATACAGAGCTACGCTTGTGTCAGATACTGGGGGTACCTGAAGGGCAGGGAAGGTATCCTCCAGTTTGACTTTGAGGGGAAGCTCAGGACATCAGTCACTGTGTGTGACAGCACTGATAAGCAGGAAGGAAAGTGGGGAAGGCCAGCAACAAAGGAGCCACTGAGACATAAAGCTGCAGAGGAGGATCAAGTTTCCCTTTTGCTGCAGGGGGGAGAGCAGGTGTCTACTAATTATGCAGAACAGGAAAAGGGTTCCTCTCTGTCCTCTTGATCCTGTAATTAATAGGGGGAAGTCCTTTGCCCCAAATATCCTTCAAACAGGGAATGGCTCCATGTCTCTTCTGGGCTGTCCCTGTCCTCAGACAGAAGCTCTGGCTGTGGTACTCTCCTGCCCAGGGTGCCTGAGCTACACCCCTAACTCCCTGCAGCACCAAGCATTGCGGCTGCACTCCTTTTGTGGGGCTCACCTTTCAGCCACAGAGAGTGGGTCAGGGAAGCCAAATAGGTGGGAAGATTTCAGCCCCTAGTTTTGAAAATGGGTTTAAAGATGCTATAGAAATGCAAAATATGAGTTATTCTTTATTCTTCAGTGACTCTGACTGAATGGCTGAAAAAAGAAGCAGGCTGCAGGCTGTGTTTATGTGTTCTCGGCACTTGTTACTGTTCAGAGCACAGATAGTCTAGGATAAAAACAATGCCTTATGTGACAAAAAAACTCCACCGAAGGGATAAAGAAACTCACCATTTTATTGAAGTGGTACTTGCAGTAGCCGCAATATTTGACATTGTCGACTTCTAGGACTTCCTCTTCACATAAGAGGCCAGCCATCTGGGCACTGAAATACAAGCAATTAGGAGGAGGGTAAAGCAAATTGTACAACCAGACCCATCAAAGGGCAAAGAATAGTTCAGGATACCCAGACAGGTTCTTGAAGCTTCCTGTTCCGCTTGGCAAATGGTGTGCAGGAAGAGGGGAAAAAGGTTCAGACCCTTTTTAATTCATATTAAGATCTTCAAAATTGTCCGTACTTGTCTACTGAATAGTCTTGAAATTTTTGTTTTTGGCCTGGGAGGCCAGTAACAATCCCAACAACAGACATATCATGAGCAAAGCTTCCCATGTAAAGTTGGCAATCTCCCCGTTCTGCTGATAGGGAATGTTGTTTTCAGGCTGTGAGGGTACATGAGGATATCAGCCCTTCAAATCACATCATCTAGTTGATACTCTCACATGTGCTCTGCCGGAGAAGGAACATTGGAACATTCCTGGGTTGTGACTCAACTCTTCTCTTCTTGGATTCCACAGAGTCTTAGGGAAATCCCCAGCCCTGGTTCTCAGCAGGGAAGGCTCACTGGTGAAACCTCAGCCTTCCTGGGGAAGTTCCCCTCACAAACTGAGCAAGGATGAGATACCCCTGGCACAAAATAAACCCAGGGCGATGAGCCCGACTCCCATCTGGTGTGGCCTCAAAGTCATAGCAGCAAAACCAGTAGCCTGGGCTATTCCCAGGCTGATGCTGTGGGGAACTCACCAGGTGACATGGAAAGCTTGCCGGCAGCCATGCCGGTTGCAGGCCATGCACGCTCCAGAGGCTGCTTTGCTCTCCCTGCCCTGCTCTTCACAGATGTAGCAGGTCTGCAAAAAAGATAAAAAAAGGAAAAGTACTCACTCCAAGAGGCAGACAAAGTGTCTACTTCACTCTCACTGTTCACCAGGAGGCAAAGCCTTCAAGAACTCATCACTCTGTGTCCAGTGACCTCCCTCCTATGACAACAGCTCTGGGTTATTCCTCAGTGGCATGCACAAAACTCATGCATCTTCTTTTTTTCCCCAAATAACAAACTGTGTCAGATCAAAAATGTGGGGTAAACAACACGCAACCACAAGAAGGAGACTGCTCAAGTTGCAGGGAGTTGGGGAAGAGAGAACTGAAGGACCAAAAAGTTCTTTGCAAGAACGGAGATTTACTCTCTTAGTTATTTTAAAAGGAATCTGAGTACCTGGAAATTAAAAGAAATTGGACAGGGAATGTTGGTAGAATAAGATGACCCCAATAAGCCATGGTGGGCAGCAGGAGAGAGATGGCCTTACCTTGTTGAAGCGGTCATGGGGCACATACTGCAGGACAATTGGCTCCATGGTGAGCACATTGGCAAACTGCACCTCTGGGATGTACAACGCACAGACAACGTGGGCCCACCCTGGGGATGCAAACAAGACAGAGAGCGGAGGTTCACATGGGGTAGCCCAGAAGAGTCTTAAACTCAGACAGGGCTGCAGACAGGCACGTGAGGAAGAGAAGGAAGAGAGTTATAGGAAAGGAGCCAACTTGAAATTCTGCTTGTTGTAACTTGGTTAGGAATCAAACCCTTTGTGGGTGAAAGACAGACTGATACCTCCTCCAGATTAAATAAGAGAGCAGATTTCTTTGGGAAAATAAATGTACAACACTCATCGTGCTTAAAAACAACCCCTCAGGACTTGAGACCCAGAGCTGAAGACTCACCCAAACCCAAGAAAAGCATCCAAGCGGTAAATGATGCTGATGGGACAGGTCTGACGTGTAGTCAAAACAAAGCTCCCTTTATTGGCTGTTATCAATGGCTCAAGGCAGCTCTTTTTCAGCAAGCCAAGTTTGATTAAAATCTAAATCCACCAAGACACTTTCCAAATCAGATGTGTAAGTCAAAATTCCAGCTGCTTGGGACATAACTGAGAAAGCTTGAAGGTCAGGAGCCTTTAGGGGCTGATCCATACCAGTATGGTTACTGCACTGGAAGGATTTAGCTAGAATTCAGATGGATCCACCTGGGCAGGCAGAACGAAACTCCACGATGACAGAATTACATGGCACTATATAATTCTGTACAGTGATGCGGTTATAACACTTCTTGAGCCTGTCTACACAGACCTGACCAAACCGTGTAATAACATGCTTGGAAGAAGATGCTGTGTTATTATAAAACAATCCCCCAACAGGCTATTTGTGCTATTGCACTAAGGCTCTTGGCACTTGTGACCAGCTCTAGCAGATGCTTCTCCAAAATATCCTGGACTCAGGGCTTCTTCTCTAAATATGGGTTCTATCAGAATAAAGACCTCCTTGCCTAACTTAACCCTTTGTGTATTAGGTAAGCAGCAGGTAGGTACAGAAGCCTTTCTGAAAAACAAGATTTTGAGGAACATTAATTTTGATATATACAGCCAGTAGCATCAACAGCTGCAAGCCCTGACAACTGCCATCAGACTCCACAGCACTTCACAGCACCAGAGGCTGAGAAGCATCAACAATGAGCAGATAAGTCCTGCAGAGAAAAAACCTCTTCACTGCATTCAAGTCCCTGCTCTCGAGTTGGGAGTCAAGGCTGAGGCTCTGTTAACCTGGGCATCTGCAAGCGTGCAGCAAATAACTCACCAACTTTCACCTTTCTGTAAACAACGGCAGATCGTGCACCAATTCCTGCGAGGTTCAAATCAAGAAAGTGCCCATTTCAGGGGCCCTGCTCACTGCCAGCCACAGGTCAGGCAGGTTTCCCCTCCCAGGGAAAGATCTTATTGCCATGGAGGTGAAGTTGTGTAAGAAAAAGGCAGTGTTTTCATTCCTCTGGAGCCTCTACCCTTCTCTTTTTGGTGACACAGGCTCAGGAAGGAATGATTTTGTGCCGGGGACAGCTGCCAAGTCCCCGGAGGCTCTGCATGACATACCCGGCTCTGCGCAGAGGTACTCACCTCCGTTGTCAGTCCGTTTCAGGGCTCCATCTTTGTGGGGACACAGTTCACATCTCTTGAAATTAAGCAGAAACAACAAGTTTTAATCTAATTCTCAGGGGCGTGGGGCCAGACAAGAGATGATTCATTTACAACATGCTTATGAAATATGGGGCTGCTTTCAAAGAGAGGAAGGGGAAGATGGGCCGCTAGCGGTTTGGATGCAAAAAAGATACCCTGACACAGCTCAATATCATCCTGTCTGACGTGGACATATTTAAAGCCTCAGCCCAAGAGCCACAGGGCTACAAGTGAACCTTGACTTTCACGGGGCTTTTTTCTTTTTTTTAGGAAAAAAAAAAAAAGCTTTACCCTTTGCGGTTGGGGAGTAAAACTGAAAACCATGACTCAGAGAGCAGAAGGCAAATATAAAAAAAAGCCATTATCTATCTTTGCCTCTTTCCTTCCTTCCTTCTCTCTNACCCTTTGCGGTTGGGGAGTAAAACTGAAAACCATGACTCAGAGAGCAGAAGGCAAATAAAAAAAAAAAGCCATTATCTATCTTTGCCTCTTTCCTTCCTTCCTTCTCTCTTTCTCTTGCGATATTTTTTCCAGTCTCATGAGAGGCAGGTGAGGCTGTCGTGGCATTTTCGCTGGTGGGGCGTGGGGGGCCATGGCGAGCCCAGCCCCAGTGAGTGGGACTGGCGGGTGGGCACTCTGCTTCCCCCCCAAACCCAGCCTCGGGGGAGGTTGAGGTGTGATGGGGAAGGTGCGAGGGGAATGTCAACAGCGGAGAGTCCCTGCCACCCACAGGGGTGGAGGAAGCTGCCTCAGTGCTGCCATGATGGGTGGGAGGCTGCAGGCCTGGTGCCATGATGGGCTGTTACGGAATGTCTCCCCTCTGTCACCAATAGCTACTTTTGGGGAAGGCTGTTAGGGGGAGACACACTGTCTCCTCCACCATGGGCCAGCAGCCATGGGGTGGTTGGAGATGAGCCCCTTCCCTTAGAGGATGACCCTCACACCAGGCCCATGGGGCAGGGAGGCCTCCAAGGCCAATGGTGGCCCCAGACCCACTGAGGTGTCTCCCTCATGGCCATGGTGGCGACAGGCCTCATGACTCATGACTCTGCCAGGGTGAGGGGAAGGCAAAGTGACAGGAAAGGTCCATCCAGACAGGATGGCAAGAGCCAGAGAAACCCAGTGCCACGGCCCTCGGCACCATTCCTCGCCTCATGGCAGAGGGCAAGGCCTTGCACTCATAGAATCATAGAACTGTAGAATGATTACAGTTGGAAGGGACCTTAAAGATCATCGAGTTCATGGCCACTGTCTTCTCATGGCATCATTCAGGGAAAACGACTAGGTGCTTTTTGTTTTGTTTGACTTTTAAAAAGGCCCGAGAACTTGCAGGGTGCAACCCTTTTCCTTCCCTAGTGAAAGGTCAGATTTCTTAACAAAACAAAACAGAACACCCAGCCACCCACTCCCTGTTTTTTCCGTGAAAAAATGTGCTTCACGTGTCAGAAAGTTTTGAAATGAGGTGCCTGGTGTCAAAGCAGGACAGCAGCCTGTGCCGCTGTCCCTCGACTCTGGTGAGTGTAACCGAGCAGGTGCTCCATGCCACAAAAACTCAACAAATCGAACAGTAACTTGTCACGAGCAAAAGCCTCTGCCACCAACTAGATCCCAAGGACATTCCACAAAGGTGGTTTTCTTTAAGCAAGTCAAGATTTCCTCTGCTGGAGTTTTACCTCCTGGACAAATACATGTCCCAAAGAGGGGCACAATAAATAGGATTGCCTGATCCTCCAACACTTCCCTGGGAGTCAGCTGTGCGGGGATCTCAAACAGGCACCTTTGGCAAGCACGTCATCCTGGTGATAATGTACAAATAAGGGATGAGGACACAAAGACTAGACATCATCCTCGGCAGCCCCTCTCACTTTCCTTGCAATTTAGTGTGAATCAGGGACAGGTGATCACAGGAGGGGTTTCTCACTGCTTAGGTCCAGGCTGCAGGAATGCTGGGGAGCTGCTCTCACAATTACTATGGAAAGCCTGGCAGAGCCAAGACAGAAAAAGAACTGGTTTAACTGAGACACTGTAATAAGAAATTTGCACTTGAAAAGGCCCCTCCGCTCTCCCCTCCACCCCTCAGATCAAAGCGGCTCTCCCACCATGCGATTAGCAAAGCTCTGATTGTAACAAGAGGGGTTAACAGCTCCATCGGCCCCACACAAGACTTTTAATAGCCCTGCCTAGAAATGACAGCTAAAGCCTTCACATGATCCCTCACATGAGTGCCCTCTGGCCATTGCAGCTCACCGGGCTTCCTAGACAATTTGATTACAAAGTGGATGGGCTTTCAGTTGCTTACTGTAAGCACAATAGCATCCACAGCATCCTTTAGGGACCTGAGCATCTGAGGAGGGGTTATGAGCAGGGATTAGCGGTACCTCTTCCTTTTATTCAACCTGCAGAGGCCAAGGCAGTCTCCAGGGTTTTTTATTTCAACTCTGGGAAAAGAGCAGGGCTTGGCTGATTTAAACCAGGTTGTGATGGGTAAGGTTAGAGCTCCTGACCCCCTAGGGCTTCTAACTCTGGGATCTACCACCAAGTTAGAGCTCCAGAGCTTTCCTTCCAAAGCTGAAGAGGTGACAGAGTCGTCACTTCAAAGGAGAGATACGGAAGTCAGGAGACACGTTTTAAAAAAACTCACTAAGGAGTGCCATATTCTTTATGCCTTCATATCTCACACTCAAAGCACAAGTATCAATATTTAGCCAAGAAGTACGTTTGTTATGGACAAAGCTTGTAAACTGCTTTAAGATTCCTCTATGAAGGCAGACGTGGGAAGAAAAACATTGTTGCTTTTCAAAGGAGTCTGCCACACAGTCATTATGAAAGAAATATGGTTATCAATTCACCCTGCTGCTGTGGTCAGTGTATTTAGCACAGAAATAGCACCATCTCTTGCTCAGGATCCTGGAGGCAGTGTCTGCAGGCTGGTAGTGCCCCTTTTACAGCTGGAGAAAGCCAGGCACGGAGCTGCAGCGAAATAGCCACAGCCTCCAGCCTCGCTGGACCACGGAACCCAAATTCAAGGCATTTTACTAACAGAGCCACGCACAGATCTCCTAAGACCCGACTCATTTCCCTTACTCTGATCATGCTGCTCTCTACATCAAAGAACTAGATTCTTTTCAAGTATTTACCCATCTGCGTGTCTGTTGCTATGACTGCTGGTGTTTAACTGAAAAGGTGAGGGATTTAGATAGGAAATCATCCCCGGCTCTGCTTAGGAAGGAAGATTATCACTGTTCAGTTATTATCGTAGCAGGGCTGAATGCCACGGGGCTGCATAGCACGACTGAAGCCCACCACGCATTGTCTAGCAGGTTTCACCCAGGGCGAGTTAAATAAGGAGCCACCTGTGGAGGTATTGTTTTCTTGATACCTCGGTGGCGGTTTGAAGCGTATAGCGTGCAAGGGAAAAGTTAGAGCCCTTGCACAAGGAGCACAGGTGAGGAGGACTTGTGCGTGCACGTACGGCTCCAGCTTACGCTGAACTGTAGCGAAGGCTGAAGAGCTTCTCTCTGCCTGCACGGCTGGGAGAGCAGGGGGGAAGGAGGCCCATGAAATCCGAATTCCTTTCTTTGCTATGAAACTATCTGCAGGATGTAAAACCACTCAAAAACACATTTGATCTTCTTTACTGCAGCGCACATAAAAGCGGCGTCTTACAATGGGAAGAGAGCTCAGGTCTGAAAGTCTGGTCTTGTTTACACTCCCACTTCCAATGAGGAACGAGTTAATGCAATGTAGAGAGCGTGGCAGAGATACCTAATTCCCCCATTCCCTCCTCGCTGCCAAGTTCTTCGCCCATCTGTGAGGCAGATTAAACCTCTGCACAGAAGAGCCCGGCTGGGACGGAGCACGCGATGTGCTCAGGCCCGCATGGATCCGCAGCTCCAGCGGCCACCTACACCCACCTCACCAAGCGTGTGCTTCAGAAAAGACTCAGCTAAACCAGCTAACGAGCTGAGCAAGGCCTGCTGTATTCACAGAAAGCCAAAACGTAATTTAAATCCATCTTTAAGACAGCGAAGGAGGGAAGCTACCCTGGATCTACTGCAGCATCCGTGGCAGAACTTCAGACGTTAAAGGTCTGCACCCCAGCGCCTCGGCAGTTGGTTGGTGCAGCCGGATCTGATAAGGGCTCTGCATGGGAAGTTATTGCAGAGAAACTGGTGTGCTCTGAACCCACAGCCTGCTTTACTGCACAAACAGCACTGCCACACAGACGGACCGACAAGGCAGCCCTGGCCTGATTGTTTCCACTCTCCTGCCTCACCGGGAAATGCCAGAATTAATTAAGAACATTTGTAAAGTGTTCTGTACCGCTAAATTGCTACTTAAGAGAGAAGCTAAACCTCGATCCAGCTTCCTGTCATTTTCTCTGCTGTTTTAGAAACTCAGAAGAATTTATGCAGGAGACTGTTGCTGCGAGATACGAATGCCAACCCATCCTGCCAGTCAGCATGAGAACTCTGACAGCAGAGCAGCATCTCAGGTGATGCCAACCTCCCTCCACTCCAAAACTTCCTCAGAGGCTGAACAGAAAAAAAAAAAAAACAGCAGGAAAACCACCTTTTAAAAGAACACCATTTGTTTTTTTGGGTGGCTGAGGTCTCCAGGCTCAAAAATTTTGCCATTGCTACCTTGCTTAAAAGCACCTCTGGCAGAGCCTTCATCAAAATGACTAACAGCGTCCTATAGAACTCTTCAATGTAGTTATTCCCATTGAATAATCGGGATTTAGCAGGTTACAGGCGGAGCTGGGATTACAGTCACAGTAGTGCTGAAATTCTGGGCTCTCTCACTTTTGCCAGGAGCCCACGCTGCTCCCAGCAGAGACACGAAGGGCATCAAGGGAAATTATTTAAACCTGTTTAGTGTAAGTACAAGAGCGCTCCGTACTCACCACCCTGGCGGCTCGCTCTTGAGATTCACATTTTCGACAGAACCAGGGTCCGGTAGGAACCTGGACAATTCCATAGCAAGCTGGAAGAAAAGCAAAGGGAGCTCGTTAGACCATCTTTAAATTGACTGCTTCATTTCTGAGGTGTATATGAAAGATTTCCAGGGCTGTCATCAGTAAGAGATGGGCGACAAAACCAAAAATTACATCTATGCGGCGTTTTATTCCCGTTTCTAATTTCCATACCCAGGAACAGCAGACAGCCTTTTGCAAGAGGTCCAGTGTAATGCATTTATTCAAGTTTTCAAACAAGCTTGTGCCCAGTATGAAAAATTCCCATGAAAATCTGGCCTAAGTGAAACCAAGTGCTTCACAAACTGCCTAATTCCGGTCCAGCAAACACAAAGGGAGCAATTTCTTCCCCCTTAACTTCCCAAGTGTCACTAGTGATCTAAATATAAAACTCTGAAATGGGTGGCTACAAAGCACCTTAACCACAATTAGGACCGAAACAACTTCTCAGCATCATGAAGGAAATCATCCCAGGGGGAACTGAGACAGAGGAACTACCCCGTATCCCGCAGGCCTGTAGGACACATCCAGCAGCAGCCTTTGGCAGCACATTTCCAAAATCACCGAATCCAAGCTTTTTAGGATGAATCCTGGGAACAGAGTCCACATTAATACAAGTCTCCAGCTGGCAACCCAGCAAATCCATGCATCCCTTTCACTTTCCACATCACTCCTGGAGCTCTCAGGGTCTCCCTTCGCAATCTGTAGCTCCCACTCCTTTAAAATCAGCTCCCTTCTCTGATGGGGCAATGTTGCTTGAAGACTGTTCACCTTCTTTGGTGATCTTCTCCCTCTAACTGTCCAAGGATGGTCTTTTTGAGTCCCAAAGGAAGAGTTTCTGACCCTAAAAGGGCTCTTAGCAGGTGGCTTTAAAGCAACGGAGGCTGGTAAAGCCAGAGGTAAGAATTAAGACTGTCCATCTCAGGCGAGGGTACAGGAGTCTCCAAGGAAAGAACAAATTATATCTTCCTTATTCCACCTTCAAATGCGAATGGGAGGTTGGAATGGAATCCCAGTCACTCGAGACATTTGAAACTAGGTTGGACAAAGCATCTGAAAATACCCTGCTGGAAGCAATCCTGTGATGTTCCCAGGGGGATGGACCGGGCACGACCCGCAATAGGTTCTCTCCATCTCTCTAATGTCTATTATTCCACATCAGCCAGGAAAAGGAACGCAATCGTAGAGTTAAACCGAAAGCGCTGGCTGCAAGATGAGCCCAGGCTCATACACACAAGAAAATAGAAACTACATGAAAGCCCTGACAGAGGAGCCTGCCTTGGGTCCATCTTTAGCAGTGGGCTTAGGGCCAAAAGCAAGCACTCAGCTGGAGCTGCGCGAGCTTCTGTGCCCGCTGCTTCAAAAAAAGGAAGAAAACAAGGAAGAAAATGAGGAAGAAAACGAGGAACGACACAGAACATAAGTAAGGCAGAGTTGAAAACACGATTTGCGAGTGTTCTTAACTACCTTACTGGAGTCTTCATTTCCAATGAGATGGTTTTATTTCAATGCTTAGGGGTTTTTTTAGTGGGAAGATAAGATTTCTAACCATTGTCACAGAAAGGGTGCTGATATTTTGAAGAATCAGCCCTGATGTGTAGCTGTCATGTAAGTTTCAGAACAATACAAGGTTCTTTATTGAAGTGTACAATCATTTCAGAAGGTAACTTTGGCTTTGTGCATATTCAAGCTGCACAAAGAGACACCAAACCCAGTGTGTGATTGCACGGAATGAGATGAGATGACCCAGATGATCCCCTACAGTGGTTTGTTTCTACTCAAGAAATAAAAGCCTACCAAAGCACCCCACCACGGCCCGGCTGATGGGCAGGCATTAAAAAGAGACTCAAAGAACATCCACTACACGCTGCTACGCTCCTCAGGAATTATTATATCCTGAAGGACTCTCCCAAGACCTAAATAGATCGTTGTGTTTCCCAAACACACAACTGGTGCCCTCTGAGACTTTTCAAACACGTTCCAACTCCACCAAAACAATGCCAAGCGCCTGCTTCCCCCCAGCACACCCAGCCCCCCTATTTCTGTGGGCCCAGGAACGACCACCCCAAAAGAACAAGAGCACTGCACCTTCAAAATGCTCCTGCCTCTTCGAAACTGCTCTTGCCATGAGACAAAAGGGTTTATATCAATTTTGGGAGAGGGCACAAGGATGCCAAAGTCCTTTCTCTCCCTCCAAAAAAACAGGGATGAAGAGACGTGTTCTCTAGCATGTGGTTTGATAAATAACGGGAAGAATGGAAGACTTACACCCCAGTCAAACCAGAAAGAAGTGTCCTTCCAGAAGGGCCCTCGTCCTGCCGGGTGACTCTGGCACCCTGGAGAGGCTGCCCGATGACCAGAGACACCCCAGCATCGCCTCCGAAGGCAGAGAAATCCCCTGCCGGCTTCGCTTCCTCATTTTAACTCCCTTTCAGTCACCTGGTTGCGAGTGACTTCTTAGTGACGCCGTGAGCCAGGGTGACAACCAACCCTGCCAAAAGCTAAAAGACACCCCAACCCAGAGACCCCAAGACCGGCACCCGAGAGAGGTGGGCAGGGGCAGAGCGGGACACCTCGGCAGCCAGGGATGGGAGTGAGCATCAGGGCAGGGAGGGAGAGATGAGGGAGGAAGAGACTGGAGATGTGCTGGGAGATGGATAGGATAATAATAGATGGAAAAAACAGACGTGCCAGATGAGACCAGAAACCTTCCTGTTACTCAAAACAAACCAGGCAGGTCAACCACCCTGCCTTTTGGCTGGATCCGAAAGAAAGTGAATGCGTATTTTTAATTATTATTAATTATTATTATGTTGTTGTTGTCGTTGCTGTTCGGGGACCCGAAGACAAACTTTCCAGCCCCGACACCCTGTGTCCGGGGTGGGCTCCAAGTCATTTAAAATGCAAATAACCCGTCTCTCCGGGGCGGGGGGGAGAAGGGCTGCCCTCCTCCCTGCCCTTGCAGAAGGCAGCTCCGGAGCTCCGGGACCCGCAACCCCCCCCTAAACCCCCCTCCGGGGGTTACCCGGGGCCATGTGCGGCCGCGGCCACCGGAGACCCCCAGGGGGCGGCGGCGGCGCCCCCCACCTCCGCCCCACCG